>CAUYRT010063436.1:0-124604 GCA_963574885.1 Lepilemur ruficaudatus | reverse complement strand
AGGCCGGGCGCGGTGGCTCACGCCTGTAATCCTAGCACTCTGGGAGGCCGAGGCGGGCGGATCGCTCAAGGTCAGGAGTTCGAAACCAGCCTGAGCAAGAGCGAGACCCCATCTCTACTAAAAATAGAAAGAAATTAATTGGCCAACTAAAAATACATATAGAAAAAACTAGCCGGGCATGGTGGCGTGTGCCTGTAGTCCCAGCTACTTGGGAGGCTGAGGCAGGAGGATCGCTTGAGCCCAGCAGTTTGAGGTTGCTGTGAGCTAGGCTGATGCCATGGCACTCTAGCCCGGGCAACAGAGTGAGACTTTGTCTCAAAAAAAAAAAAATTGTATTGTCTTTCTCTCAAAGAAATTAGACATTTTTGACATAGGGTATTCCCTTTAATGTTCCTATGAAGCATGTAGATAATTCAAAGTTACTCTATTAACTTCCATAATGATTCCCATGGGGTGCAGAGTAGAAGACTATTTTAAACTAGAACTTGATGACTTTCTGTGCATCTAGCCTTGTACTCCTTACCTAGATTGTCAAAATTCACCCAATTTTTAAGAAATTAGAATGCAATGAGCAAGGCAACTCTAAGAGTACGCTTCAAAGAATAATATTACATCAAGTTCCACAACAGGATGGGAACATCAGAGTAGGTTTCTGATAAAATCTTAAGAAATCCAAGTAGAGAGAGTATTAGACTAGTCCAAGGTAGATGGCAAGGGGCATTGGCATACTAGTCCTTAGTTCTCTTAGACTTACCTCCATGATACATCATTTGTCTTCAATCTCTGAAAATGAAAAACCTGCACAGAAATAATAAAACTTGATCCTGGAAAAGATAAAGAGATTAGTCAAAATGTCAAAGGCAGCATGCCTGCTATGGGAGCTCACACCTGAGCCAGTTCTCTTTGCAAGGGTAGTTTGATGGTCATTGCCACAATGTGGCTTGAGGAATAGAAGAGCCCACCTGTCTGAAAATAAGGCTGCACAGGCCTCAAATTTGCTGATCTTTTCTTTAGTTAAAAGATTATTTCCCTCTTGAAACTTCTATTGGTTTCCTCATTCTTTGAAATGTAAACATTTATATGATCATTCAGGAAATATTTAAAGAGGGCCTAATCCATGACCAGCACTAGGGATAAAAATAACAAAATAAACAAGCAAAGCCATTGCATATTTTCTGGTCAAGAATGTAGTACACTAACAAAAATAATAATAATAGTAAGCAAAAAAAAAAAAAAATCAGGCAGCAACAACTGAATAGGCTGAGTTTCAAAACTATATTTTGTGAAATAAAGTAACTGGCCCTATTTTAGATTAAATGGCCTGAAGACAGCTTGAGAAGGTGATATTTCAGATATGGATGGCACAGAGGAGTCAGATACATGATGACCAGAGGGAAGAACATTCCTAGCAGAGGCAAAACCTACTGCAAGGGCATAAAGTTTAGAAACAGATTTGCTGTGCTTCAAAACAAAAGCAGGAAGGGAAAGAGAAAATGTGAAATGAAGTGACCACAAAGATTGGTGAAGTCCGAATCCCACCAGGATTTATGAGCCAGAATAAGAAGCTAGCACAAAGGGACGCCATCAGAGGTGTGTACGTAGATGAATGATATTTAAAAATACTCTCACTGCTGTACAGAGAATGCATCGCAAAAAGGCAAGAATGGAACAGACATGCCAGTGGCACAGCTATGGCATTGGTCAGGAGAAAGATAATGGTGGGTTGGCCCAGGTGGTGGATGCAAAGATAGAAGTAGTTGGTATAAATATAGAGTTGATTGGACCTGATGATGGGTTTGACATGGAGGCAGGGGCAAAAAAGGAATGAAGAATAAATTTTAGACTTTTGGTTTGGGTAATTGCCCAGATGGTGAGATCATTCACTGAAGCAAGGAGGGCCAAATGGGGACAGGTTAGGGAATCAAGAGTTCTGCTCTAGTCACTGATTTTTAAAAGTGTATTAAACATACACATGAAGATGTCAAGTAGGCAGCTGGATACAAGGGGCTGCAGAAAGAACACATATTGGACAGCCTAGGGTGCTCTCCTAAGTTTCCGGTGACATATGATGTGAATTTCGCTTTGTCTTGTTCTTTCTCTTACCTTACCTAGCTTTGATGAAGCTGGAATTAGATAAAATACATGAAAAAACTTTATCTAATTAAAATATTTTCAAAGAATAAAGCCTTCACATTTGGAACTATTATCACGACCACTTTCCATCAAGTATTTATCTGGCACATACTGTGTTAAAAATTTCTTCACTGTAGAAGTTTCAGGAAATGTAGATTTACGCCATTCCTGCCCTTAAAAATACTGTAGCTTTTAGTGGGCTCATATTGTAAAGAAAATTGAACCTGATCTTAACAATGATAAAAGGAAAAAAATATCTACAAAAGAGTTAGCGTGTCACACGACTCCTTTAGGCAGCCACACAGACATAAATTTATAGATTTTCTCACATACCTAGCCAAGGAATCAATGCAAAATTGAGGGGCTGTAGATTCCCTAGTGGTGGACCTACTGAAAGATGTCAGCCCATCAAATATGGTGAATGTTCCCCCACTAAATGCCACATGGTCTCAAATTTTATAATTAGTTATTTGTTCATATTTAAATAAATTCCTATGCAAGATGCAAATTTATGAGGCAAGAATATAACCACTATCAGGCATGAACATTTTAGCATGAAATTAGTTTATCTGCTTATTAACTGTGAGGTATGTTTTTAAAGAAAAGGACAGATGACTGGTTAATTTGATGAGGGCTGTGGTCAAGTAGCCAGAGGATCAGCTCCCCTACTGGTCAGAGTGTATCCAGATAGGCCCACGGATGGAATATAGACGGACCATAAAAGTAATGGAAAGCCATCTGTTTAACCTGTTCTCTTGGCTACATGGTTTCATCCCACGGAGAATAGGGTTCCTTGTTTTCGTCCTCATTCAGTGTGTGGGTAGGGAAGCATTCAGGGTTAAATAGATATAATTTATCTGTACCTAGATTTCTCATAAAAACAAAACTTTACCAACAACGAGTTAACAGCAAAGAGTTGTATCTGGGAAAACTAAGTGTCATAAAAAGAATGAATATATATAAAACATCCCTGTTCTCACTATTGTCATTAACAAGGGCATCATCATCCCTTTGGAATGTCTTCTTTCTGAGGACTGTTATGAAATTGAAACCCTCAGAACCCCAGGCCTCACTAGCATTTTCACTGAGGTTATCCACTTGAACAATGAAAATATATCAAACCATTCTCTAAGGCAGTAGCATTCACAGAGACTCATGAGACTACATAAAAGTTATCCCTGACCAGAGAGAACTGTTAATAATTAAGGTACTGAAAACAGTAAATAATTTAATAATCTATAAGAAAATTACAGTAAGCTTTCAATTTTACACATCGTATTTTAACCAGTTTATAGATGACCAGAGCTAATTTTCAACCCATAAGTGACTTCTTTCAACAATGATTATGCTTATAAATCCTCTCTCCAAGAGGAATGACATTAGTGGAGGTTATATCCCAGGATGCAAACTAATTTTGAGCAGAATATATTTAGAAAGTTGACCTACTACAGCATTAAATCATTTAGCATTCTCCACAGCCAAATTAAAATGTGTTCTTAATGTTAGCCTAATGTCTGGGATTACGCATGCCATTACCTATTTGGCCCACTTGACTAACTGAGCATTCTGTCCCACTTTGTTTTCCAGCCTCCGCAAGCACGTATGTCCCAACGGTGTGCAACGGGCGGGAAGTCCTCGACTCCACCACCTCATCTCTGTGATTGTGAATTGCAGTTCAGTTTTCGTGTTTTTAGACTGTTAGACAAAAGTGCTCACATGCAGCTCCAGAATGTGGCAGCAGAGCAAAAGAACCCTAGTACCTTTTTTTAGAAACAGTACAATAAATTATTTTTGAGGACTGTACAGTATATAGTGATGTGATAGAACTTTCTAGGCTGATTCTAGTGTCCCTATTATTAACAGTCCCCCCCAGGACATGGAAATAACCATTGTTTACAGAGCTGAGCATTGGTGACAGGGTCTGACAGGGTCAGTCTACTAAAAAAAAAAAAAATACGGTGGCAATATTAGGTAACTTTTTTTCCTATGAAGTTTTTTGTAGGTCCTTGTTGTAACTAATTTAGGATGAGTTTCTATGTTGTATATTAAAGTTACATTATGTGTAACAGATTGATTTTCTCAGCACAAAATAAAAAGCATCTGTATTAATGTAAAGATATTGAGAATAAAACCTTCAAGGTTTTCCAGCATGGTGGATAATGGTTTGATTTTTTTGAATCACTTGAGGTAATTTGAATATGTGGACTTCAAATCATTTCTGCTTTTAATGTTGGAAGAAATTATCTAACTGTGTTTTCTCTTCATATCCACACACACCTAGAACTCAAGCTGTTACTCTGCTGGAGAGGCATGAGCAGATCTAGACTCATTTACAGATCCCAATGATCAGAAATTGACTGGAGGGGACACCACAAATATCAAGCCACTTCAGTGGCCAGATGACAATACACATGTTGGTTTTTTAAAGCCACATCTGTATGATGGCCAAGAATTTCCCAAATAGGGCTCTCAGGTAAGGAGGAGAGAGTTTCTACATTCTGAATGCAGAGACCATCATTTCTAGGGAAGGCTGGATGGCTCTCATGTCCAAAAACAACCTGAATTACTAGGAAAAAGATGTGCAAAACATCTTGCCATTTCTCTGCAAAATCAATCCCACCACTTGTAGCTGAATGAGACAATAAGATTGCAGGATGTCTATTTACCAATGCTTTTCCAAAGTACTAGTACCAATGCTCCGGCACAAGCTTGTCACAAAACTCAGATATTTTGCTAACCGAAAGAAAGGAGTGAACAGGGAAAGCATGGATAAGCTAAAACTGGCTTATTCTTACCACATGCTGTCCCATTTGTGTCTACCTTTAAGTCATAAATCCTTTATTAACATAGGAAAATGTACTGAGAACCTCACTATGTGCCAGATCCTGTGCCAGGTACCATGGATAGAGCACGCTTTAGCTTCCTGTGGCTGGTGGAAGAAATAAGTATAAATGGGGTGGCTTAAAATAACAAAACTTTGTTCTCTCACACTTTATGGAGGCCAGAAGTCTGGATTTAAAGTATCAGGAGGACCACACTTCCTCAGAGGATCTAAGGGAGAATTCGTTCCATGCCTTTTCTAGCTTCTGGTGGTTGCCAGCTTCCTTGGCTTGTGGCCACGTTGCTCCAATCTCTACCTCCATCTTCACATCACCTTCTGTGTCTGTCTTGTCCTCTGTGTGTGTCTTACAAGGGCACTCGTCATTGGATTTAGGGCCAACATGGATAATATAGGATGATCTCATCCTGAGATTCTTAACTTATTTATATCTACAAAGGCCCTTTTTTCCAGATAAAGTAACATTCTCAGATTCTGGGGATTAAGATGGAGACATATCCTATTGGGGGCCTCTATTCACAAAAAAAGAGGAAAAAAGATGAATAAGATATAGTCCCTAACTTTAAGAAGCATAAAGGCTGGAAAATATCTTAATGGCAATGACCAAGGAAGATAGTACAGGGAAAGAAGAAAATCAAGGATATGAATGAAGGACCCACAGGCTAAATGGTCCAGGCCTGAATGATCAACACATGATGATACTATTTTTAAACATCCAAAAATAAAGAACAGGTGCACCAAAACCAAGAGGACTGGCCTTAAAGGAAATAAAGAAGTCAGAAGTTAGAAATTCTTCCCCTCCCTTCCTTCTGGATGCATTTGAATCAGTAACCCAATCGATCAATCCAAAACCTACAAGATGCTCAAAGACAACAGTGCCCACCAGTCTTTGAATTCCCACATCCAAGTAGGAACCTGGAATTTGGGGAACGTGGTAGGGTGGATTGGGTAATGGATTCAACAGTGCTGAATGACAAAAATGAATCCTGCTGTGACTGAAACTGGCAGGAGTGCTAAATAAGCTGTTCAGAATGAGCATCTGCTCAGGATAAAGGCTGCGGCAAGGCTGATGGGAGAGAAAATAAACTCAATCCATTAATGGAATGTGACAGTCTGAAGAAGGCAGTATCAGATGGGTTGTACAGACACCTGGCTGATGCCTCAAATAGTCAAACTGATCATGGATCTTTTTAAACTGGACAATTAGGTTTGAGTATGAATCTTCACAAAACTGTGTTTTGGGAAGCTGGTTTTTGATCTATGCCCACTATAATGATGCCCTAAAACGCATTAACTGACAGTTCTCATCATTTTCTTTTTCCTTGCCACAAGCCTTGTTTCTTATTAGAAAGTACATCATCTAACATGTCATCTCTAGAAGTATTTTTTTAAAAAAATTCAATATATGTATGGTAAATAGCAGCTACAAAATCTTTTTTTAACATAGCCATTTCAAGCAAATGGGTTTTTGTTGATTTCTTTGTTGTTTTCTTTTTTGAAATCCAGTAACATTTCATCCTTCCAGAATATTAAACTGTTCGAGCTAATCCACTTTTGCAAAAACTTTCTGAATTCAAAGAACCCAAACAGAATGATATATCCCACTCATAAAAAAAAAAATCAGGGTGACGTTAGCAACATGGCAGAATAGGAAGCTCCTGACTCTCCCTCCACCCACGAATGTACCAAAAAAAATCTATTCACAGATCAATTCCCTCTGAGAGTCGCAGACCAGTTGAGAGACTCCTACCCACCAGGCAACTGAGAAAACACCCACATTGAGTGGATAGGAAAAGCTGAGGCTCACTCCGGCACAGACCCCGCCCCTGGCACTGCACCATAAAATAGGGAAAGGAATCTACATCACCCAGCTTCTCACTGTGGAGAGGAAGGTTTAGACCTCACCTATACCACCATAACTCTAAGGTTCCCCATGATATGGCTTTTAATTTACCAACTCTGGGAGCTGAGGAGATTAGACACAAGTGTCTCTAGACCACAGGAAAAAAGCAGCAGTACTGAACAGGCGTGCAAGCTCTTCAAGGGGCTTCATGCCCCAGAAGACATAGAGAGAAAGGGCTTTAAAAATGCAGCCCCCTGTCTCCCTGGAGAGGACACATTCTTCCAGTGGCTACTTGGCCACCTGGCTTCTAATTAACTTGCATTGGGAGTTAACAGGGCAGAGAAACAATAGCTCACTGGTAGCCTGAGAAGGAAATCGGCACTTCTTGAGCCTCCTCCTCCAGTTTGCCCCAGCAATAACCCCAAGTCTATTAACCCCTCCTGGAAGGAGTTTGTTCACACATTGAGTACACCAAATTTTATAGCTTCCACCAAAGTGACTGCATCCTAAACCTCCTACCTCTGGGAACAGAGGGTACTGGCATACACATGTCTCTCTAGACCACAGGAAAAAAAGTGGCATTTTACATGGGCAAACAAGCACTTTTGAAGGCTTCATCCCCCAAGAGCAGGACAGAGAAGGGGCTTATATTTAGCCCCAATTCTCCCTGGAAGGGGTTTATAACACACTCTTCCAGTGGCTATTTGGAAACGTAGCTTCTAACTAATTTGCATCAGGGAATTAAAGGGGCAGATTAAGGATTAACCCACCGCTAGCCTGAGAAGCAGATTGGCACTTCTCCAGCCTTCTCTCCCCATTTTACCCAGTGATAACTCCAAGTCTTTTAATCTCTCTTGGAAGGAGTTTTTCCCTGCATCAAGTGTTCTACTTCTATAGCTTCTACTCAAGGTACTTCATCCTCTAAATATCCTAGCTCTGGGAGCAGAGAGGAGTAAGACCACAGAAAAAAACTGGCAGTTTCATATGTATGCATAAGCATTTCCAGAAGCTTCATCCCTGAGAACATAGAATGGGCTTTAAAAATGCAGCTCTCTGTTCTTCCCAGAAGGAGTTTATACCATACATTGGGTGCTCCAACATTTATAGCTACTTCTCAAAGGACTCCATCCTAAACCTCTTAGCTCTGGAGCAGAGGAGACCAGGCATAAGTGAGTCTCCCTAGATCACAGAGCAAAGAGGTGGTTTTAAACAACCATAGAAACACTTCTGAGGGCTACACCCCCTTGGAGCAGTGCAAAAAAACGGCAGGAGCATGCACCTACCATTTTCTCTTCAGAAGGAACTTATGGCACATAGTGCCAGTAGCTACTTAATGGCCTGGCTTCTGATGAACTTGCATCGGGGAGCAAATAGAGCAAACAAACAATAGCCTTCTGGAGCCTTTCCTCTGGCTTTCCCAGTGATAAATGCATGTCTACCCATTCTTCTTGGAAGGAGTCTGCCCATACATCAAATGCCACAACGTCAACATCTCCCACCCAACAGACTGTCTCCTTAATGACCTAGCTTTGGGAGTTCAATGGGGTTTTGCATTTATGAATGGTCCTAGACCACAGAAAACAAAGAGGTAAACATACAACAGACCCATTTTCAGCAGCCATCTCCCCAGCATCAGAGGGTGTAGGCTGAACATGAGGACAGGAATTTGCTACATATCTCCCCAGGTAAGTGCAGAAAGAGTGGGAGATAAAACCCCCCTGCCCAGCTTCACCATGAAGATAGAAGGAACTAAAACACACATACACACTCAATACCCCAACCTTTCCAACTACATCTAGGGAGTCTGGCTTCTACCTTACCAGTCTTGGAGTATTGACAGGATACGACACAGCCTAAGCTCCAGAGGCCACCATACACAGAAAGAACAGTCTGAACAAACACAGAAATTTGAGAGGCAACTTAAAATCTCCGGCCAGATCTATAAGAAGCCAGTCTGAAAAACCTGAGAAAGTAGTTGTCTTATAAAATGTACAGATACCAACACAGAGAGTCAAGGAAATTAAGCAACAGGGTATTATATTCCAAATAAAGAAACAAGATACATCTCCAGAAGCTGACCCTAGTGAAGTGGAGACATGTGATTTACCCAACAAGGAATTCAAAATAATGGTCATAATGATATGCACCAAGGTAAGGAGAGTAATGCAAAGACAAACTAAGAATTCAATAAAGACATAGAAAGCATGAAAAAGTACCAAACAGAAATCATAGAGCTGATGAATACTATAGCTGAATTGAAAAAATTCAATAGGAGGGTTCAATAGCAGACTAGATTAAGCAGAAGAAAGAATCAGTTAAGTCAAAGACAGATCACTGGAAATCACATAAGCTGAGGAGCAAAAAGGGAAATGAATGAAAAATAGTGAGGATAGACTAACAGACTTATGGGACACCATAAAGCATAATAACATACACATTCTTAGTGTGCCAGAAGGAGAGAGAGAAAGAAATGTAAATAAAACATAATCAAAGAAATAATGGTAGGAAATTTTCCAAGCCTAGGGAAGAAAAGAGAGATACAGGCCCAGGAAGCCCAAAAGATACCAAATAAGATGAATTGAAAGAAACCCACCTCAAGGCACATTATAATTAACAGTTAAAGACAAAGACAGAGCGTTGAAAACAGCAAGGGAAAAACAAATTGTTACACACAAGGGAACCTCCTTAAGATTATCAGAAGATTTTTCAGCAGAAAGGGAATGGAAGGATATATTGAAAATCCTAAAAGAAAAAAAAATTGTCAGTCAAGAATACTATACCTTGTCTTTCAAAAATGAAGGGGATTAAAAACTTTCTCAAATAAACAAAAAGCCGTGAGAGTTTGTTATCATTTCTCAGACAAACAAAATCTGCGAAAGTTTTGTTACTGCCTCACAAGAAATACTAAAGGGAGTTCTTCCAGCTGAAGGAAGAGGATGCTAATTAGTAACATGAAAACATATGAAAATATAAAACCCTTTGGTAAAAGTAAGTACATTATCAAATCCAAAATACTCTAATACAGTAATGTTAGTGAATAAATCAATGATATCTTTAGTATAAAAGTTAATTCAAAACTATTAAAAACTAAAGCTACAATAATTTCTTAAGGACAAAAATTTTTTAAAAATGCAAATTGTGACATCAAAACATAAAAGGTGAGAGTAGGGAGAATAAAAATGTAAATTTTGTGTATACAATCAAAGTTAAGTTTTTATTGGCTTAAAATAGCCAATTATAAGAATAAGACATTTTATGTAAGCTTCGGGGTAACCACAAAAGCCTATAATAGATACACAAAACATAGAAAGAAAAGATCCAAAGCATACCACTACAGAAAGTCCTCAAAGGAAGAAAGGAAGAAAATAATAAATGAGGAAAGGGAAAAAGAATCTATGAAGCAACCACAGAACAATTAACAAAATGGCATTAGTAGGTCCTTCCCTATCAATAATTACTTTTAATGTAAATGGATTAAATTCTCCAATCAAAAGGCATAAAGTAGCTGAATGGATCTTAAAAAAAATATTCAACTATATGCTGTCTACAAGAGATTCACTTCACCTTAAAGTACACTCATAAACTGAAAATGAAGGAATGGAAAAAGATATTCCAAACAAATATAAACACAAAGAGAACAGAGGTAACTGTACTTATTCCAAAGAAAACGGACTTTAGGTCAAAAACTGTAGAAAAAGACAAAGAAGGTAACTATATAGTGATAAAGAGGTCAATTTATCAAGAGGATATAACAATTATAAACATATACGCACCCAACATAAGAACACCTAAATATATAAAGCAAACATTATGAGATCTGAAGAAAGACATAGGCTGAAACACAATAATATATGTCAATATCACACTTTCATCATTGAACAGATCATCCAGACAGAAAATCAATAAAGAAACATTGGATTTGAACTATACTTTAGACGAAATGGACCCAACAGACACATACAGAACATTCCACTCAACAACAACAGAATATACATCCTTATCAAGTGCACATAGAACATTTTCTAGGATAGATCATATGTCAGGCCACAAAACAAGTCTTGACAAATTTAAGAAGACCAAAGTCATAACAAATATCTTTTCTGACCACATAACTAGAAATCAACAGGAGGAATCATAGAAAATTAATCAATATGTGGAAGTTAAACAATATGCTCCTGAACAACTATTTGGTCAAGGAAGAAATTAAAGAGGAAATTTTAAAATATCTTGAGAGAAACAAAAATGGAAATGCAACATACCAAAATGTATGGGATTCAGCAAAAACAGTTCTAAGGGGGAAGTTTATTGCAGTAAACACTTACATCAAATAAACAATCTAACTTTACACCTGAAGGAACTAGAAAAAAAGAACAAACTAATCCCAAAGTTAGAAGAAGGAAGAAAATAACAAAGATCAGAGGAGAAATAAATGAAATAGAGACTGGAAAAACAATAGAAAAGGTCAAGAAAAGCTAAACAAAACTGACAAACCCTTAGCTAGGCTAACTAAGGAAAAAAAGAAAGACAAATGAAATAAATAAAATCAGAAATGGAAAAAGCAGCATTAAAATTGAGAAATACAAAGGTTCATAAGGGACTACCATGAACAATTATATGCCAACAAATTGGAAAACCTAGAAGAAATGGATAAATTCTTAAAAACATAAAACCTGCCAAGACCAATTCACAAAGAAATTAGAAATTTGAGCAGAACAACAATGAGTAAGGAAGTTGAGTCAATATTTTCAAATCTATCATCAAAGAAAATTCCAAGACCAGATGGTGTCATGGGCTCAGCTGGTTTGAGGTCCTGGCTGTTGCAGAAGCCCAGGAAAAACTGCAGAATAGGGGAGGGTAGAAACGAGTAAGGCCTGCTCCAGACTGCCTGACTGACGGACTGAGTGTCTGAGACAGCCCCACCTCCACACGCAGACTTTCTGGTTGAGTGGAGCTACCTCAGCCCCTTCCAGACAGCTTCATCCAGTGGCAAGGAACAGACCTTTGACCTCTGATAAAAGCATTTGTGGAGCTTGAGAGCAGGCTCACCCAACCCAGTCCCATCCAGTCTCGCTTCCCTCCCTCACCTGCCCCTGCTGAGGTGGAGAATAAGGACACACCTGGAAGTCCCAGGGCCTTACCCACCACCTGGAACATTACAATGTTTCTCCTGAGGAACTACAGCTGGTCACAGGACCCAAAAACAACAACTGTAGCTTATTCCTTCTGGCAAGCACCACGTATTGACAAGGAGATCAATTTGCACACCTTTTTACTACATCTACTCACTCATCACACAGGGTTCAATCAATTCTCACTCACGAGCACCACCCACAGCCTCAGAGATTAAACTGGGCATGTCATTATTAAACAAAAGAAAATCCAAAAGTAAGAAGCAACAGCTGCTCCAGATGAGATGGAATAAGCAAAAGAACTCAGGAAGTAAGAAGAATCAAAGCAAAAAGACACCCCCAAAAGGGAGCACCAGTTCTCTAGCAATGGATACTAACCAAAATCAAAATATTGAAATGACAGATGAAGAATTTTGAACATAGATTGTAAGGAAGCTCAATGAAATGCAAGATAAAGTGGAAACCCAACACAAAGGAACCACAAAAACAACGCACTAAATGAATGAAAAATTCACTAAAGAAATTGAAATATTAAAGAAAAATCAAACATAACTTTCAGAAATGAAAAATTAATTCAAAGAATTACAAAACACAGTGGAAACCCTTAATAATAGGTTAGGTCAGGCAGAAAAAAGAATCTCAGAACTTGAAGACAACACCTTTCAATTCAACAAGTCAGTCCCAGAGATAGAGCAGAGAAATAATAGGAATAAGCAAAGCCTACAAGAAATATGGAATTATGTAAAGAGGCCTAACGAAAAAATTATAGGCATCCCTGAGGATGAAGAAAAAATACACAAGGGTTGGATAATTTATTTCAGGGAAAAATTGAGGAAAATTTCCCTGGCCTTGCTAGAAATCTAGATATCCAGGTACAAGAAGCTCAAAGGACTCCTGGGAGATTCATCACAAAGAGGCAAACACCATGACACATAGTCATCAGACTGGCCAAAATAAATACAAAAGAGGCATTCCTAGGAGCCCTAAGGTGAAAGCAGCAGGTAATTTACAAAGGAAACCCCATCAGGCTAACTTCAGACTTCTCAACTGAGACCTTACAAGCTAGAAGGGATTGAGGCCCCATTCTCAGTCTTCTCAAACAGAATAATGCCCAGCCTAGAACTTTGTACCCTCCAAAACTAAGTTTCACATATGAGGAAGAAATAAAGTCTTTCCCAGACAAGCAAACACTGAGGGAATTTGTCAAGACAAGACTGGCCCTGCAGGAAGTACTCAGAACTGCATTACACACGGATCAACACAATAGACACTCACCAGTGTAAAGTCACCCAAAAGCTAAAGGTCAAAGGCCAGATATCACAGTTGTTCAACAGATAAAACAAAGCAACAAAGTTCTATTCAACATGATGAACAGAAATCCATCCCCATTAACAATTCTTTCAATAAATGTGAATGGCTTGAACTGCCCCCTGAAGAGACATAGGCTGGCCAAATGTATAAATATATGTAGGTCTGGTATCTGCTGTGTTCAGTAAAAACACCTAACCCACAAGAACTCATTCAGACTCAAGGAGAAGGAATGGAAAATAATATTCTATGCAAATGGAAACCAAAAGAAAGCTGGTATAGCAGTTCTCATATCAATAACTTAGTCTTCAAATCAACAAAAGTAATGGAGGACAAAGATGGTCATTACATAATGGTAAAGGGAACAATTCAACAAAACGAATATTTATGCACCTAACACAGGTACGCCAAGATTCATAAAGCAAATCCTATTTGATCTAAACAAAATAAACAGCAGCACCATAATAGCCATGACTTCAACACCCCTCTGACGGAACAGGACAGATCCTCCAAACAGAAAATAAACAAACAATATCTGCACTGTCTGCAGGATGGGCACACTTGTAGCTGTGACTCGGGCAGTGCAAAGGCAATTTATACAACCAAAGTGTTTGTACCTCCATAATATTCTGAAATAAAAAAATAAAAATACCCAAAACAAAAAGATATACAAATGTCCAAGAGATATATGGAAAAAATATTCAGCATGTCTAATCAAAAGAGAAATTCAAATTAAAACCACAATGAGATATTCCCTCACAACTGCTAATTTAGTTATTCTTTTCAAAAAGATGAAAGATAAGTATAGGAGAGGACGGGGAGAAAAGGGCAACTCTTACACACTGTTGGTGGTATTGTAAATAAGTACATCCATTTTGGAAAGCAGTATGGAGGTTCCTCAAAAAAATTAAAAATAGAATTGCCATATGACCCAACAATCTGACTACTATGTATATACTCAAAGGAATTGAAATTAGTATATTGAAGAGATATCTGTACTCCCATGCTTACAGCAGCACTCTTAATAATAGCCACTATATGTAAACAACCTAAGCGCCCATCAAGGGATGAATTTATTTTGAAAATGTGGTATATATACACAATGGAATACTATTCAGACTTTAAAAAAACAGGAATTTCTGTCATTTGCAGTAACATGAACATACCTAGAGGACATTATGTTAAGTGAAATAAGCAAGCCACAAAGAGACTTATGATGTCACTTATATATGGAATCTAAAAAAGTTCAATTCTTAGGAGTAGAGATTAGAATGCTGGTTACCAGAGGCTGGGGTGGTTGTGGACCTGGAAAGGAGAGATGTTGGTCAACAAGTACAAAGTTTCAGTTACAGAAGAGAAATAAGTTCCAGTGTTCTATTGCCCAGCACAGTGATTGCAGTATAGTTAATGATAATATATATATCAAAACAGCTAAAAGAGAGGATTTAAATGTTCTTGCCACAAAGGAAGGATAAATATTTGAGGTGAAGGGTATGCTAATAAGCCAGATTTGATCATTCCACAATGTATACAGGTATCAAAACATATTATACCCCATAATATATACAATTATTAATTAAAAATAATAAATCTTAAAAAAAATCAGAACCTAACTACATGCTTGATTATCCATGCTTTTCTGAGAGTTTACAGCTTCTGAGGTGCTCCATGTCCTCTCTAGTTTAAATATTAATAGACTTCCCTGCCCACTCAGGTTTATCATGATAGAATAAAATGGTCCCCATTTCTAAACTGTGAGGCAAGCTGTCTTACAGACCACTCCGAGGACAGACAAAGAGAGTGGCTGAGAAAGGAGGTAATTCAGTCAGCGTACCTTACAGTTTTCAATTCCACGCTTTTTCCAGGCTAGTCCCTGCTTTATTCTCCCACCCACCATGACAGCTTTGAGTCCGAGAGGTCTTCCGTCAAGAGCTATAAGCCTGGAGGAGCCAAGAAAAGTGAGGTGCCAGGAAGATGGGACACCAGCACGGAATTATAACCACAGCTCTAAAGACAAAGGCAAAAACCCATAAACAAGGCAATTAGCACTCCTGCTCTGTGACAGAAGGTGTAGATTTGCATAATTCCCACTGGTTTAATGCTTTTATTTGGAAAGCAATCAATGGAAATCTGAAATCAGTCATCTGAGATAAAAGAAATATTGCCCCCTCCAGATTTCCCAATATTCATTAGCTATTTTAGATACAACTCTCCTTCCAGGGGTCATTAGTAAGATGAAGAAAATTCCAGCAACTTAAAAGCCTTACTGGGACACTTTATTCAAGGAAATTGGAGATCTGTTTTTTGAAGCACCTGTTATTAAAGGAAACTTAAATGTCTTTTGCAGCTCAATAAATCTTAAGAAAAGGAGTTGGTAACTGCGTACAGATCGAGGTGGGCCCTATCTAAACTAATGTGAATAAACCAGGGGACCCTCTCCAGTGTCGGAGCTCAAGAACCTATGCTGAAACTATTTTTATGCATTACTACTTCCATGGTTACTTTAAATGGATCTGTATATAAGACCAGATATCTCCAAATCCAGTTATCTCAACAATAAATATTATATAAATCCCAATGAGAAAAGGCCTTTAAATCAACCTTGCTAATTTACTTTGAACCAATTCACTTGTTTTAGTTGTGTCATTTGCTAATCAGTATTCATAATGAAGTCCTAGAATTACAAGGGGGAACTCAGGAGAGTATCTGGCTTTGTATTGGGTAGGTGATTAAATCATTAAGAAGAGGTGATGGGTTATCAGCTTCTTGAATATTTCTAGACACTTGACAAACTTTTAAGGTGGTAACCTCCTAAAGGCAAAGAACCTGTGTGCAAACAGATTCTTCTGAACAGTTCTGCTTGTGGTAGGTTGCAGTGATCTAAACCAAGGGTCAGCAAATCATAACCCACGGGCCAAATCCTAGCCTACCACCTGTTCTCAGAAGGCCTGTGAGCTAAGAATGCTTTTACATTTTTTAAATAGTTGGGAAAACATCAAAAGAAAAATATTTCATAACACATGAAATTTAAATGAAACTCAAATTTCACTGTCCATAAATACAGTTTAATTGGAATGCAGCCACACCCATTCATTTACATACTGTCTGTGACTGCTGTCATGCTACAATGGCAGAGTTGAGTAGATGCAACAGAGACCACATGACCTGCAAAGCCGAAGACATGTACTATCTGACCCTTTTCAAAAAAAAGTTTGCTGGCCTCTGATCAAGACAAGTGCAACAGTAATATCAACTAATATCAATTATAATAGTAATAGTAGTTAATTTTCTTTTTAATTATTCATCCCCATCTTAAATTTTTACTTCTTTCATTTATGATCCTAAAGGAACTCATCTAAAAGTGTTAAACTAAAATAAATAAAATCCAGAAAGAGAATAATCTGTAGCCAGTTACTGTGAAAGCAAACTCCATTTCAGCTTCCAAAGAAAGAGATAGGTATTGAGATTTTTAAAAAATTTACTCCCCTTAGGACCTATACTTTAGGGCAACCTTAACTTGGGACTTGGGCCTATAAACCTGGATCATATTCACTACTATAAAATAGATGTGAGGGAGTTTTAGGTTCTCTGAGATCTACTCTACATATCGTTAGTGTAAAAAGATAAATGTGAGCAGCACCCTGACTTTAAACTTGGCCAATGGAGTTACCTTCCCACCCCAAATCCCAGGAAATTTATTTTAATGAGGAAGAGATAAATGATCTGTATATTAGCCTCCCATTAGAAATTACCATGAGCCACCGGAAGTAGCTCTACTGTTAGACATCAAATGACATTTGGCCAGATGGGTCTTGAAGACGCACAGGCAATAATGACCCACCACCTGGGAACCTGGAGACCCCGGATGGTAAATGACTGCACTTGAGCAATTCTTCCACAAAACCAATTTAAACCTCCTTTTTCTTTGGGAAGAAAATAAGGACAGACATCTACACAAAAATACTATGAAATCTTTTTAATACTAGAAAGGATTTCATTACTAGTAACTAAAGGGGGGGGGAAGTCAGCAATAATAAAATTCAGACTTTTTAATCAAGTGAACACATATCAAATTGATCAACATTGTTAAATGGCATATTAATTTATCCATAGAAGACATGTTCTCATCCAGCAGAAAACTGATTTAAATATGTTTTGACAGAGTGCTAAGGGATATTATAGGTGACAGTTGACTTAACGAAGTATTTAAGGCTTCAAAACTGTGCCTTTTAGAAAAACAACAAATAACCTCTTCTTTGACCACTTATGGGGAAAAAGGAACAACAAATGTCAATTAAAAGTCACAGAAACATGATTAATTTGTTTATGCCTTTCAACATTTCACTGAGCTTTGCAAAGGCCAGACATAAAACTAAAGTGAATTTTATAGCCAGGATTGGTCTGAATATTTTCCTCATAATATTCTTTCTGTCATGCTCCTTCTGTGCTTGGAATAAAATGACAAACAACTGGAATCCAAAGGAAAAAGTCAGCTCCTTTCCAAAGATGGGACTGAGCTGACAAAAATCCATTTAATATCTAAAATTAGAAATAAAATAAATAAATTCTTCAATATCAACTACATTTTCAGAGAGTTCATTAAAATTTAAGGCATTTTTGACACGTCAGAGACTTTAAGTCCAGTGACAGGAGAAGAAAGAAGCTACCTGGGAGCAAATCCCAATTATCTTTATGGCTTGGAACATACATATTGAGCACAGCTGAAGATGAAGAGAGAGGTGACAGGTGGAAATTTTCTGGCTCTGTCCAGTCTAGACAACTTTGCCAAGGCTCCTCTGAAAGGGTGCATTTCAAACGTATTTCCAATCTTCTGTTTAAATTTTGATCAAGATGAGGAAAGGCTCGTCAGCACTCTGTTAGCAGGGTAACAATGACAACAAGGCCAAAATAATTTCTTCTTCATAAAAGAGACTCAAGAAATAAAATGCAAAAAAAGGCCTATGCAAAGTGACACCCTCCCTGAATTCCACAACAATAAAAGACTGGTAACCTCATTCATGTGCGTTAACAGTAGAAACATATATAAAACAAACATTCATTCAATAACAATAGGATGGTCTAGTGTTTTACCCACCAGCCAAATAAACAAGATTATTCATTTTTCTTCCATTTTCCATAAAAATAAAGAAATCACCTGCAGAATCAAAAATTACAAGTCATACTTCATTGAAATGTTTGGGGCAAACCTTTCAACAAACCCTACCCACATGCCCTGCCTCTCTCAGCCAATCACGAGTCTTTTTAAAAATCTGAATTAATATCTATAAACATTACTGTTTATTGGAAACAAGCCAGAGCACCTTAGATCATCAATGGCCAGGAGAATCCCTTCTTTTCCAGTTCTAAAACAATTAAGGTTTACACAAAGTTAGCAAAATTAGTCAAATCCATTCAAACCTCTTTCAACAAATAATATCCAAGTCGAGATAACACTAGCTACCCGTCATTGTATTCACAGGAAATATCACAATTATCTGGATTACTTTAGAATAGGACCAATACTTATTTCATAATTGCTTATGGTATAACCACATTCTTATTATGAATACAAGTATATGCAATTTTCCACAATTGAATTCCTGCCTTATTGGCTTAAAAAAAAATTTTTCAAGAAAGTCATAACCTCAAAGTATTGTAGAAGAAAAATAACCATATAACCTCTAGTGCTTGACATAGCACATATGTCCTACTGACATTTTCTGGAGACCATGAAATTACCCAATACCTTTGTACAGTTGTCTGTACTTATAGACAAGCCATCCCACTTTCTTCTTCATGATATTGCCAGTGATTTGAAAAACAGACTTTCCCACTTACTTTAAATCATACTCAAGCACTACATAAACTGTTTTAAGCCATTTGACTTCTATGATAGTACCAGCTTGCTTGTATTAATGGACAGTCAGGGCTTCTTGCCTTTTGTTTGTTTATTTATTTTAAGACTCCTTCAAACTTTCAGTGAAGCCCTTCTTACCAGTTTCAACAGGATGGAATTTCAAAGGTGATTCTAAGTTTAGACAACTTCAGCACATGCTAATTCTTCCTAAAATATTACTGATCAATTAAGCTTCTGAAATCAAGAGAAGATACCTTATGGAAAAAAAGAAAAAATTTATTGTCTTTGTTGCTCCCCATTTTTAATAGAAAAGCTGTTTTAAGGTCTCTCAGGAAAATAAATAATGGGAAAAATAACTATCCCTTAAAAATGTTTCAAATCTTTCCCAAAATATAAAGAAAAAACATAAATGGGATCACAACGCATATGTTCACATCTGCCCTCCAAAGCACACTTTTTATGTAGACATTATAAAGAATAAAAGTTACCCATTAATCATATGGCATGCATCAGCAGTGCACTGGTGGGCTTAAACTCGGTTTTCAGTTATGTGTATATACAGATAAATCTCTTCCTGAGTTGAGTTTCATCTTCACTTGAGACCCAAATCATCTGCTTTCCTTTTTTGGCAAGGTACTTGACCATGAGATAAGGCAATCGAACATTTCAACCTCCTTCCCTTTTCAGCGGCATGGCCCTCCTCAGTGACATCACCAACGTGACAGGTGTGAGGATGGGCCCTAAAATAAAGTCCTGGAAAACTAGAGCAGGTTTCTCTGTTCATTAGTCTGAAGGCTACAGCACTGTCTCTTCATATATTTGGGGATCTTGAGGATTTCAGTTGAACAGATTCAAAATGATCTTCTTTTTCCTAAGAAAAAATATTAAAAACAAAATCAACTCACTGAAATTCTCATAAGATTTTAGGATCTTACATGTCCAGAAGGAAAGTTCCAGAAATCATTTTAATCTATGTACCTGCCACTTACGATTATAAGTTTGCGTTTAAAGTTGGGTGGCAGCTATAAAACAAATAGCATGCCTACCCTGAAGGGCACTTCTGATGTCCAAAAGCTAAGACAGACAAATCCAAAATAGAAGCAAAACATGATTACAATAGATACCAAAATATATAGTTGTGATTCCTGGGAAGAAAACACTGAGCCCCTTCCTAAGGGCACACCTGACCTGGGTGTTGAAATCAATGACCTTGCCATGCTAATCGGGGGCAAAACAGACTGACAGAAACTAAATATTCTCAAGACAATATAGGCTCAATGATAAGAAAAAGGATAGCAGAAATAAATAAGGAAGACACGAAAAAAAATAAGATTATTTGGGATCACTGATATGTTTAGGAAAATCTTCTGGGTACATGCCTACTAAACATATTAAACACATCATCTTAGATAATAGATTGAAATTTTAACTCAAATATATCATTGCTGGTAATATTGTGAGTATATCATACACTCAAAATATAGCCTATTAAAATAATTTTGTTTTCTTTAATGAGGAAAAAGAGAAGCAGGAGGTGGGGTTTCTCCCAAACTTTTTATTGTTAGAGAAAGCCTTCTGAAGGCTGCTGGAATGAGGTAGGAGGACTATGCTATTAAAGAGAATAAAGATGAAGAGAACTAGGATTACTTTAAAAATAAAAGAAATAGGAGGCCAACCAGTCCTAGTATAAATAGATATGCATCTAAGCCCGAGCGTGGTGGCTCATGCCTGTAATCCTAGTACTTTGGGAGGCCACGGCAGGAAGACTGCTTGAGAACAGGAGTTTGAGAACAGCCTGAGCAAGAGTGAGACCCTGTCTCTACAAAAAATTGGAAAAAATTAGCTGGGCGTGGTGGCACACACCTGTATTCCCAGCCACTTGGGAGGCTGAGAGAGGAGGATCACTTGAACCCAAGAGTTTGAGGTTGCAGCGAGCTATGACGATGCTACTGCACTCTAGCCCAGGTGACAGCGAGACTCTGTCTCAAAAAAAAGTGTGTCTAAAGTAGAATAGTGAAATGAGAAAATAATAGGAAGTAGACATTGAGTAGTATCTGTCATGAAGGGTAAGTTTGCTTTTGTGTTTGCTTTCATTTGAGTGGATAAGTCCAAGAGCTTTAGGGCTACAAGGACAGGACTATAGAAAAAAATCACAGCATAAACACCAATATCACTCTTTCCCTGCCTTTGCTGAGATGACAAGCCCCTGGGGAGGAGACTGCGGATCTCCTCAGTGCTCTTGCTGACTTGCCTGAAGTCTCATGATCGTCAGCCTTAACAATTTTTTAGAATAACCTTTGACAATTCAAATATTTATTAAGTACCCACTGTGTGGGGTTGCAGGACTGGACTTCAGGGATACAAAAGTGAGTACAACAAAATCTTTACCCTCAAGGAGCTCACAGCATATTAAAGGAAAGAATTTAGGGTATCTGTTGTAAACTAAAAAGGAAATCTGAAATTTTTGCAGCCTTTCCTTGAGAAGATATCTGATTCAACATGTTCCTGAAAGGAGGGAGGGCAGAGACCTGCTGGTTATCCTCAAGGTAATATTTAAAATAACACACTTAAAACCCTTTAGAAAATCACCTTGAGATCACAGGGCTTTAGTCGCCATATCCTCTGCATGCACACTGGGGTTTTGCTCCTGCTGTAGATGTGGTGGGATATATACGCGTGTGTGCGTGTATAGTTAGGTAGGTAGTGCCACTAACTGGCTGGGACTTCCTGATGGCAGGAACTATATATCTCGCTCATTGTTTAATTCCTAAGACATGGCCCAAGGCCTAGCACGTGGTAAGCTGTCAATCAATGGTTCTAAAAATATATTGAAATACCACATTGCATTAATAGAAGGAAAAACATGGGATTGGAACTGGGGGTTGTGGCTTCTAATCCCTATCTAACCGCCCTTGGACAAATAAGTGAACCTAGAAGGTCTATTTGTGGGTTAAATAAGGCTACCACATGGGATGGTCTTTTTAAGCTCTAAATTCAAGAATCCACTCAAAAGCCAACTTCTCACAGAAGCTTCTCCATACCTTGTCACTACCTACCCTCCCACACAATCTCTCCTCTGTGTGCCAAGAGACCCTACACTTGTTCTTGCCATTCCAGATGATCATGTGCGTGTGTGTGTGTGTGTGTGTGTGTGTGTGTGTGATGTGTCCTCTCCCAATATTCCAGATGGTATTTGACATAAGAAACTGTGTCCAATTTGACATATCCCCAAAACCTGGTGAAGTGTCTTATAGTATCCCATAAATAACTATGAAATAAAATTTTTTTTAAAATGAAAATCAATGGAACATATTTTTTAAATTGTTTAGAAAAGCCAAGAAAAATAAATCCATAAATAAAACCCCACAAATTCAGTGTAGTGCTAGGGAAATACCAAATAAGGCATGGCCTTTAGAAAATAAATGAAGATATATAAAACAAACCCTACAGGACACAGCAGTTAACAAACTTATAAACATTTGGCTCTGTGAAGTCATGCATAACAAACTTTTTCAAAACTAGACACACAATAAGACATGTACAGTGATATTTATAGCAGCTTTATTCATAGTCAAACACTGGAAATAGCACAAGTATCCATCAATAGAACTGATAAATTCTGGTATATCCATACAATGTACACTAGGAGTAGAATTCTTCCTTTAAAAAGCCTTGTCATATTTTTACGGACTCTTGAGACATTGTCAATGGCCTGTTTTGAACACCACCTGGAAAACTACAGACTGACATATTTAAAGTCACCCCTTTTGGGGATCACAAACTCTCGAAATAAATTTTAGCTTCTGATCAAATCATCTTTGTCACTCATGTAGATGTCCAGAGTAAAGACCCATCCTATGAAAAGACCAAATAGAATCAATCTGTTGATAGAAACCACACAAGACAGACTGCCACAAATGCTTCATGGATCATTCATCTTGTCCAACATGGCAACGTGTCTGCCATCATAGACGGACACAAAGTAAAAGATTCTATATTTCTGATGCAGAGGTTACCACGGGCATGCTAGACTTGGGACTCATGCCAAAAATTGACCAGTTTTCCCCTGGTAAATTGATTACAGTCTACCTCTGGCCACTGCTTTGGGCTCTCAGGGGTGCCTCACCACTGCTGACACCTGTTCAGGTTATGATGTTGCTGTTCCAGTCTGATTAGCTAACTCTAGCCACATCATTGTGGCCCTTGAAACAAATCTGTATTAGGTTAGTGGCTTTATGGACCATCTGCAGTCTGACAATGGTGTACTTTTTAATCACAAAAGCCACCTAGAAATGAACTGAGAGTAGAGGTATTCAATGGACCTTCCACACTTCCTACTGCTCAAAGGCATGCGGTATCATTAAGCATTAGAAGAGTCTTCTCAGAAAATAACTCTGAAAGATTTATGATTCTTATCTCCCCTAATTTCTCCTGGTCCACATATCTTAGTAGGCAGTTTGGTCACTAATTTTATTCATATACACACACCCCATATAAGGCTATATACACCTATCTGAAAATCCAGGATTCTACCTGACCATTCCTGGGCAGGATGTGTTCTTATTTACTCAACAGTAACCCCCAGGCTTCCAGGGTACTACCTCTAGTGATAGCCCAGCCAGAAGCGGGTCTAGGAGGCTCAAACCTAATTCTGGCTTAACCACCTATATTACTGTCTTGTTGGTTTGTCATGATCCCAGATCAAAAGGATAATGGCCACTTGTTGAATACACTGCTCACCAAGTCCCTCTACCATGGCCCACATGGACAAAGGTGGGGTACACAATGGGTCTCCATGTGTTTTTTTAAAATGCTCTTGTACCTGAATGTTCTGGAGGATAGATCTAGGTGCCAGGAGGGGATGAGTAGACATAAGATGAAGTTACAGCTACTGATATGGGACAAACTGATTTTCTGGCAGAGCAGGGAGACAAGAATGCACTTTGATAATGAGGCACTTGAGGAGGAGATACCACAGACCCTGGGAGGTATGAAGGAAGGAGAAATGTTAACAATCATTTGTTTTTCAGAGCCACCTGTCACCTTCCTATGAAAAAAAATGCCCTGGCGTGGCTCTCTCAAATTGTTGCAAGTGCCTTTAATTTAACTGACTGCTGGGCCTGCCACACCCACACCACATGCTCTAACCACAATTTTATTGCCATTCCTTTTAAATGTGCTGAGAAATCTATCCAAAACAGAGAGGGATGGCCTCAGCCCCTGCCCCAGAAGAACACCAATCAACACCACCATTCCCATAGCCAATATTAAGTCATTTCATGAGGGGTACAAATGCCACCAGTTTGCAGTGTAGACAAACAGGAAAAGTTGAACTGACTGCCCTCAAGAAATCTCCTCAAAGACAAAGAAGAGACACAGTTTTTTGAGGTGAATTGGAAACCCTAAGGTTAACTAGCCAGCAAGGAAGCCACTTACAGGCACTGTTGACCTGTGCTGCCTAAGTGATGTAGGTCCCACTTAGTATGCCCAACAGTTGCAAATAATTCTTTCTTTCCAGAAGCACCATGCATACGTCCAGGACCGAACTTCTTCATTAACTCGTTTCCATCCTACAAACATGGTAGCTTGCACCTTAGTAGTAGTTATTATATAAAAGATCTTTGATTGTTTATGGAAACATCCCCCGATAGATCATGTAGCCCTTACACAACTACAAGAACCTTTCCAAAATGAGTGAATAACTAATTTATTCACATTCATCCAATGGGCAATTATTCAATTAGAAAGCATAGTATGAATTTGTCTCTGACTTTAGCTGAAGTAATTAATCAATGATACCAACTCAGCCATTGAAGGCATTCAGAACATCAACTCATTGTCCATACATTGTTATTGACAATATAATTACTCTCTATTGCAAGCCAAGACCAAGTGTGCATCACTAATATATCCTGTTGTATCTGGATTAATGTACCTGGATTGTCTTGTTGGATTGCCATGATCCTAGATCAAAAGGATAATAACCACTTGGCTGAGTACACTGCCCACCAAGTCCCCCTACCATGGCCCATGTAGACAAAAGTGGCAGACACAGTGGTCCCCCCTTATCCATCAAGGATATGCTCCAAGATCTCCAGAGTATATCTGAAATAAGGATAGTACCAAACCCTATACTTACTGGTTTTTTTCAATCTAGTAATCAAAATGGCTACTAAGTAAGTAAGGGGTGGGAAGTTTATGCAGTGTAGACCTGCTGGACAAAGGGATGGTTCATATCTAGGTTGGGATGGATCATGCTACTTGGACCAGAGCACAATTTAAAACTTAATGATTATTTCTGGAATTTTCCATTTAATATTTTCAGACTATAGTTGACCAGGGGTAACTGAAACCGTAGAAAATGAAACTGCAGATAAGGGGGGACCTCTGTATATTGGGTCTCTGTAAGTTTTTGAAAATTTCCTTGTCCCTATTCCATCTGAATATTATGGAGGAAACATCCAGATACCAACAGAAAGTTCTCAGGCTGAGTAGAAAGGCCAACACAGAGACTTAAGGAGAAAGCCATCTAAACCTCAATGGTTTACAGCATTTGTTCAGCTGGTTGTGTCTGGGACCCTGTGGGCATAATTGAGGTTACTAATATAAGTTGATGTAAGTCTACATTTATTTCTTTGAGGAATCTCCATACTGTTTTCCATAGAGTTGGTACTAATTTGCGGTCTCACCAACCAGTGTATGAGCATTCCTTTCTCTCTGCATCCATGCCAGCATCTATTGTGTTTTGACTTTTGAATAATGGCCATTCTGACAGGGGTAAAGTGGTAACTCATTGTTACTTTAATTTGTATTTCCCTGATGATTTAGTGTTCATTTGATCCAGCAATCCCACTACTGGGTATCTATCCAAAGGAAAAGAAGTCACCTTATCAAAAAGACACCTGCACTACAATGTTTATCACAGTACAACTCACTATTGCAAAGATGTGGAATCAAGTTTAGTGCCCATCAATTCAAGAGTGGATAAACAAAATGTTATAACTGAGTAGTACTTCATGGTACAGCCATGAAAAGGAATGAAATAACATCTTCTGTAGCAACTTCGATAGATCTGGAGACCATTATCCTAAGTGAAGTATTTCAGGGATGGAAAAACAAACGCACATGTTCTCACTCATAAGCGGGAGCTAAATGATGAGTACACACGGGCACGAAGAGATGTAAAGGACATTGGAAACCAAAAAGGGTGGAGGGTGGGAGGGGGGTGACAGATAAAAACCTACATATTGGGCACAATAAAACACTATTCTAGTGACAGGCACACTAAAAGCCCTACTTAAGCATTATACAATGTATCCATGTAACAAAAACAATTGTACCCACTTAGTATTTTGAAATTTAAAAAAATAAAGGTCTGAAAAGAAAAAAACTAATATAGGTTGACCTCATCTTGCTGCGCGGTGTCCTGTTGATAGTAGCTTTATCTAAACGCCGTATGAAGCAAACTGACCAGATTTGATCCCAGCACAGAGTGGCGGATGCAATGGCATACTAAAGGGAAAACCCACCAGAAGCCAAGATGATATAAAAATGAGGTTTGGATATTGCTGGAGACAATTCTTCATGGTTCCCCTGCATGTCTGTACATCTTAATGAGACATTGATTCCTCTTTGTTCTAGTCTATCTTTTCAAGAATCTTAGTATAGAAAACAGCCTTGGAATATAAAAATATTGTCTCCTTCCTGAGCAAAGCTTAGTCTTACTTACAGTCTTGGAAACAGTGTCTCCTGGAGAGCAATGAACAGCATGCTACCTGTCCAGTACAATAAAGATAATAACTCCCTTTGGAGCAAAGGCTGGGCATGCTTACTACCCATTCTGAAAATTCAGGTTCCCAAAGCTTAGGGTCCCTTTCCTGTAATACAACTAAGTGTTATCATTTCCTCTGCACATAGCCCTGTGGGAACACAGCCCTGTGGGTTACTTGTGGCTTTTGCAACTGGTATAAATGCTACTACTCCGGCTAATACTTCTCTGTGAGTACTAAACTGTCCTTTATCTCTGACCAGGAATCTTATGTCTTCCAAAGTATCCATGAAACTGTGGCAGACTCACTTGCTAGCTTGTAAGTAGAATAAAAATCTCAGTTCATAACCATCATTATATATTTATTATTTCATGGCAATAGTACCTTCCTTAAACTTCCATAATAATAAAAGAAAAAATCAACCATTAGTAGAAGGGAAAGATGGTTTATTCATTTTATTCTTAAATAATTTCCCGTAGCATATTATTCCCTATATAATTCCCTATATTATATCTCCTAAATTAGGAGAGTAAAAGCCAATGGTTAAAAAATACTCTCTATAAATGTAATCTTTTGTCACTTGTCCATCCTGCTACAAATCATTTGAAAGTCATTTTCTTTCTTTTATTTTTAATCTTGAGTGGGTGAACTGGTAACTTCATATCTTTTAAGTCAATAGTGAAGAAATTCAATAAATGTGTTTTCAAACAATATTTAAGATTTCATGTTATGTTTGGATACAGCAGTCATTCCAAACTTCCAAAGCCAACAAATGTGATAACATCTGATATGCTACCTTCTATACCTCAATAGTTTATATAAGTTCTGTTTTCTCTACATAAAACAACCTTGTTATAAAATAAAAACAAAAAATAACAGTATGGATGAATATGAGATATTTTATTGACCTAATATTTTGTTTCTTAAAATTATAAAGTAGTATATTATCTTTGTGAAAATTCAAATATTACAAAAATGTATTACTTTCAAAGACCAAACACTCTTATTAATTCCTTATTCACAAAAAGCAGCTACTATTAAATTTGCTATACAAATACTACATAACATAAATATATAGTTAATAGAAATATGAGGCTGGGCGCAGTGGCTCGCGCCTGTAATCCTAGCACTCTGGGAGGCCGAGGTGGGAGGACCGCTCAAGGTCAGGAGCTTGAGACCAGCCTGAGCAAGAGCAAGACCCCATCTCTACTAAAAATAGAAAGAAATTAGCCAAACAACTAAAAATAGAAAAAATTAGCTGGGCATGGTGGCACGTGCCTGTAGTCCCAGCTATCTAGGAGGCTGAGGCAGGAGGACTGGTTGAGCCCAGGAGTTTGAGGTTGCTGTGAGCTAGGCTGATGCCACGGCACTCTAGCTCGGGCAACAGAGTGAGACTCTGTCTCAAAAAAAAAAAAAAAAAAGATAGTCTATTTGTTGTTTTCACAGTATCTTAGACCTACTGACTTATCAGTACACATAGATACCTCAATCTTTAACAGCTGCAGAGTTGCATAGCATTCCATTACTTTCATATAGGAAAATTTCTCATCTAAGTCTTTATTCATGGTACTTAAGGTTGTTTCTACTTTGTTAACTAGCAAAAACCATGCTGCAGTGAATATTCTTGTATTTACATCATGTACTTCTAGGAGTATTTCTGTTGGATAAATACCCAGATACTGAGTATAAAAACATATTGAATAACAGAGCTTGCGTGAATGCCACTATTAGGTTAATATGGCCCCTATTATAAATGCCCAGTAATACCAGGTTAAAATTCTGCTCTCACCTTTGTTGCCAAGGATTTGAGTTTTCCTAGCAGTGACTGTTTATTGGAATATACAACTTCCTCTTCATTATCTTCTCCTTCCATGATAGCACAACTGTCTGCAGCTGGGAGTTCACACTCTTTTGAGTTAGTTGTCATTACTAACTTGGAATATTTGTACTCCAGTCTAAGCAGTGGTAGATAAAACAAACAAATAAGTAAATAGATAAATGTCCATTTATTTTTATATAAATTAATTCTTATTTTAGGTGGTCATATGCCAGCTCATTAAATTGTATTGTTACTCCACCAACAAATTTCCCTCACCTAGAGCCATAGCAATATGTGTTCCCATTTATCTACCATTTACATACAAATATTCCCCAGATGTCAGAGAATCAGTTCAGTATAGTTAATTCTACCACTTACTTTATATTGACTGAATTGTCCAGTTATGAATTACTTTTGGGGAAAAAAAAAAACTTTGAGGTCTGAATGCATTTTCTTAATTTATGAATATTTGGAAGCCAATTCACCATCAGGTTTTCCAAAGTTTAGTTCATAAGGATGAGAATATCAAACAGGCAAGGGATTTGGTCTTTACAGTCTCTATGTCATTTATTCCTTTATACTACCACCCCAGATATTATAATTGTGCCTAGATATTACTATATAGAACCTCCACAGCCCAACTGAGATTTAAATAATTGTCAAAAATTCAAATCATATTACAGATCAATGTACATTCAGATGTTAGACTCAATATTCAATTTCAGATTCCTGGAGACCTGGAGCAAATAAATGTGATATTTGGCATTATACTTAGCCTACTTCTTTGCACATGTCTGGCCACAAGAAATTAAAAAATAAAAGGTGAAGTAAGAAGACAGCATTGTCATAAAAAGAAAAACAGACACAGAGAAAATCTGTCTGGTAATCTCAGCTTTACCACCATCTACCTGAGTAACATGGAGCCTCCAGTTTTCTTTGTTTTATAATAAATGGCTCTAATTCAATGATCTCTAATGTTCTATGATCCTTTTATTATCAGAATAACAATCATTTCCTCTGCTTGCATTCTCAAAGGCCTTTCCTATAATGCCTTCATGAGGAAGGAATTTCTTGTTTCCTTAAGATAATCTATCTATGGGATAAAATGGCTAAGTCTAAAATTTTCACAACAAAACAGACCCTCCAGTTCTTATACGATCATTCCAATGAGGGTACTTACTTTTGATTCTTTTTCCAGAAGTAGCAAGTCAGAGCCACCAGCAAAACAGCCGTGAAAGCTCCCACACCTGCTCCCACCTTCAGCCAAAAGTCAACTGTTTCGCAGGTTGACAACTTTTTCTCAGGCAAAGAAATTCCTTTAATGCACCATTTAGGTTCATTCCATACATATAAGGTTTCCTTTTTTACATAAATAAATAAAACCACATACAACATGAGAAATGAGGTTCAGATTCAATTGTGAAAGGCAGATTTGTTACAAGGTCAATTTCTCATCTAGAAGAAGAAAGGGTTTTGCTAACCGTTTACTTATAGTATAACAGACATGCAGGATTATTCACCATTCATTTAACAGAAGCTCCAGAAATAGAGGGAAAACGAAACAGAAGTGAGTGAATAAGGAAATAATGAGTGAAAATGTGAAAACCAAAAAGAGATATGGAATGTCACATCGGAGGGGCTTGCTACATGCTGAGGAGGCTGAATAAAAATCACTCCGTCTGGACACATCTTTTGGGCTATATTCCTTAAATTTTGATGATCCCTGACTTCTTAGTCATGTTTTTGCATATAAGCTTAGGTTATTTAATATAATTAATGGGAGTGGGTTTCACCCACCCATCATGTAGGCCCATTTTCCCAACAAGCATCTACTCTGAGCAGAAGAGCAGACCCTGGACTGAGGACATATTGGTGGCACCATGGCTGGCAGACTTGGGTGACTCATGTGGTGTGGGCACATGGACTGCACTCTCCTTCCCATGCCAAAACGAGGAAGGCATTATTCTGGGTCATCACCATCCACACCAGGTGCTCTGGCCCTCCCAAAATAGATGACTCACTCCCTTTAAGGCAATGCTTTGCAAACTGCAAGGTACAATTATCTAGTGAATAAAAAAAAATCAATATATTGGGTCTCAACCAGAAATTTTTTTAATACATAGATTAAATAAGGTAGATCAAAAGAGAAAATCAGAGTACAGTACATAGTTTCTTGTATATTTCAACATACAGTGACCAGTAGCAATTTGCATCATGATTATATCCATTAACATTAAATGACACAGGGCATTTATCTTGTAATGTGTCACTTTTGTCAACACCCTAACAGAAGGATAACACCATAATGTTTAATTTTATATACATAAACATATTTTTGCAGTTAGTCATGAAGTGATATGCAGGAGAATCCTATTTACTTTGAGGAAAAGTTTCAATCAAGTTTTGGATAGGAACTTTCAGCATATTTTTTAGAAAGGATATTAGTGATTGAATTTTTTTGTTGGTACATGACATTTGTAACATTTTCATGCAACAGTGTAAATAAATTTCTTTTAATATGAATCATATTATTTTTATGAAAACGATGAGGTAAGAAACGCTGAGACATGTTCAAATTCAACTGCTGCATCTCGAAGCGTAAATAATGACAATGCAGAGAAAAATGTAAACTCTAGTTGGCAAACGTTGACTTCATTTGAAGTGCATTCTAACAAGAAAAAAAATACTATGCCAGAGTTTATATGGCTTTGTCAAATGTGCAACACCCAACAAAAATGGCAAGCTCTAATGTGTAATGACAGTATTACAAACAAAACCTTAAAACTTCAAAATTAAAAAGATACTTGCAAACCCAGGATACCTAACTTTTCAATAAGCTCCTCAAATACTGACAAAGAAAAAAATCAAGCTATTGGCAAAATCTCTCAGTAATTATATAACTATTAATTAGAAAGTATTATTCTTCATTCAATCACATATTGAAAAACAGAAAATGGCTGACACTGCAGCAGAAAAATGTATTCTTCCAGCACGAAGGAATAGTTTGTAAACAGGGTAAAATCAATTTGGTGATAAATAGAAAAACATTCCTCTCAGTGATAACACAGTATCTCTTCAAATCTTTACCACTGCATGACATTCAGAAGTAATGCTTAATACACACTTAGAACCTAGTATAGATTTTGGAGATCCAATTTGAGAAGAGCACCATTATCCCAAGTTGTGTAGCTCTTTTTGTTTACATCAGCTATATGTGGCAGGCTTGTTGTATTGTATAAATTTAACTTCATATGCATCTGTAGTAGACATGTTTACAGAATTTGGAAAGTGCATGGTCAGTCAATATAAAGTGAAAAATTATAAGGGTGGTGATGAAATATGGTGCTGAAACACTGTGGGATGATTTAAAATTTTTAAAATACCATTGTAATATTTTGTAATAACTATTTTTTCCTATCATGAAGCTTTGACATCCAAAAATACCCACATTTGTTCACTGACATAATGGAAAACACAGCAAAAGTTGTTATCTGTATATGAAACTCATTTGAAATATTTTATTCAGAGATTGTAGGTGGCCATCCCCACTTACCGCATCACACCCCGTTGTAGTCACGGTGGGATATGCTAAGTAAGGTAAATGAACTCAGGAATGACATTCATATTTTTCTAACTGAAGCTCAATATCCTTTGGCAAACATTTTAAAAATTGATATCTAAGTATAACAGAAGGATATATTTAACTTCTGGTATTTCTCAAATTACATTTATCATTATAGGGGTGGAATTATAAATTCCAACATGTCAAGCACATCAAAAATCCAAACGATATTCTTAAAGGCAAAGCAAATACTTAAGAAGAATCATTTAGCAATTATCTATTCTCAATATTCTTATAATAAGTTGAAGAGAACCTTATCAATAAAGATAGTTTGAATAAAATAAAATTAGAGAAACTGTTGCAACCTCAGTGTCTTCAACATCTCATCATTACCTTCCAGAAGAAAAATATTGAATATTAAAGAATATTTGGATAAAAATCATGAAGCTTTTCAAAACCTTTGAGTTAAATTTGGTGGCCAAAGAAGGGGATGTGGCTGCGTTTTTCATTTATTTTAACCAACAATTATAAGACATATCATAATTTTAGAATAAAGAAAAACAATTTCAATTTCTGAAGCAGAAAAAGTATCATTGTTATTATGAGGATTAACAAGAAACCATTTTTGTGAACCTGAAATTTTCATCCTTGACCCACTTAAAAATGTTAACAAGAAACTGTCTCAACAGTTCACTGAGTGAGTGGCACCATTCCTGGGTGCTCTGAACTGGAATAAGACATCTACAGGTAAGCACATTTGACAAATTAAATAGCACATTTCCTAATTTTTATTTTAGTATTGTCTATTTGGGGATTCTTCCTATTTTGTATTAAACAATTAATAAGAAGAAGATACTTTATATTAACCTGATGCTAGTACTTCATCATAAAATATGAAAAAAAGTATTGTTCCTTGAAACTTTATTTCACTTTTAGGCATATCTCTGAGTATCTAATTTGTGTCTGTGCATTGGCTTGGATGTACAATATATTTCCTAATACAAATTCATTGTCGTTAAAATTTGAAAAACACCCACTTAGAAAATAGTTCTCTATATTTTTTTACTAGGGGTAAGTTGAACACAACTGCTGCCAAATACTCTGAAGGCAAGGGATTGTGTAGAGGCATTCTAATTCCATCCCTCTCACATTCCTGCCCTCCAACCTGCTTACTAGACATTCTTCGAGACTTTCCTGGGCAAAAAATTTCCCCCTCTCTGATCCCCTTAGTCAGTGGGTATTCTAGTGTGTTCCCCTCTCCACGCTGACCTGCAGATCAGTCCTATCCCATCTACCTTCTAGCTTGCAGACATCCCTTCTAAATCTCTGGTCCTCTGAGGCCCACTTTCCACTAGGGTTTCCAGCACTGGTTTTGATTTACTTCTTTACTACCATTTCAATGGAACTTGAGGATCGTGAGGTGGGACACAAGTAGTCTTGAAGGAGATTAAGTTGGGTTTTTTCCATATGATACTACTCAAAGTTGGTGCAGTGAAAGAGGCTCTCCCAAACACTACTAACAAAAGTGAAAATTGATATAACCACAGAAATTTGGTGATATATACCAAGAACCTTAAAAATTTCCATCTCCTTAGATCCAATTAACTGCTTTCTGGTAATAAGCTCTAAGAAAATAAATTTCTAACAAAGATGTTCATTACAAAGTTATTTACAAAAAAATTGTTTTTCATTTTTCTCAGGTGTCTAACAGAAAATTATTAAATCCAAAATTATATAAATAATGGAATATCTGTCAATAACAAAAAATCATGTTTTAAAAAATTTAATGAGAAGGGAAATTTTTAATGATATGTTAAATGTAAAAAGGAATAAAAAAATATATAGGGTAGAACTCCAACCTTATTTAAGAAAACAAGCAGCATATAAGCAAATAAATGATTTCAGAGAAAATATGGAGAGTAGAATCTTGATTCTATATGTATACGCTTTAGTTTTTTGACATGCTTCTTGTGGTGACTCACTTATACCATCCTCATCTAAATTATTCCTACTTGCATTATATAAACTACATGTTGGTTTGATGATATCATTCCTTTATCAGCCAGGTAAATACCCATAGCCTATGTCTCCCTTGCCATGATTGATTTTCCTCAAGTCCAGTGTATATCTGCAGGTGTCTCAGCATTTGCGAGTTGAGTGACCAAACTTGATTTTAGGTATATGTTAGTATCACATTAACTACAAGCTTTAGCCATGTTTCTGAACCTGAATTTCTATGATATGATACCAGACTAACCAGGTATATCTTCAACGACACAGTTCTGCTTAGATGGGTTTGGTCCTTACCTGAAATCCTCTCTTGCAGGCTCCCTCGATCTCATGGAAGTCATGCTCCCTGCACAGAGGGCAAGCTTCAGCACTCTCCCACAGGAAATAGAATGCACACCCATCACAAGTACCTGCTGGGCACTTGCTGAAACAAAAAACAAACAAACAAAAACACACAAAAATGACAGCTTCGGTAACACATTCAAGCCAATCAACATTTGGTTTCCTATCGCATTCTGGGGAGCACTGTGTGGATGCTGAGGAAACCCAAGTGGAAAAAAATCTAAAAGAGACAAAACCACAAAACCACTAATATTTTGCACTTATTTGGGTGGTTAGAATCAAAAAAACAGATAATAACAAGTGTCATGAGGATGTGGAGAAATTTGAATACTCATACACTGCTAAGACTGTAAAGTGGTGCAGCTGCTTTGGAACAGTACTCTAGCAGTTCCTGAGACAATTAAATATAGAATTACCATGTAATCCAGCAAGTCCACTCCTAGGTGTAAAAACATAAGTCCACACAAAAACTTGTAAATGAATGCAGAGCAGCATAAATCATAATAACCAAAGGGTGGAAATGACCTAAATGTTCATGAACAGATGACTGTAGCATATCTGTACAATGCAGTATTATTGCACCATAGAAAGAAATGCAGTACCAATACATGCCACAACTTGCATGAACCTTAAAAATATTACGCTAAGTGAAAGAAACAAGTCACAAAATTCAACATATTATGCTATTCTTATGAAAGTCCAGAATAGAGAAATCTGTAGAGACAGAGAGTAAATTAGCAGTTGCTTAGGGCTGGGAGAGGAGCTAGGGCACAGGGAGGTGATAACTAAAGGGTACGAGGTATATTCATAGAATACACAATCACTGAATTGTATTCTTTACATGGATAAATTGTATAGTATGTGAATTATATTTCTATAAAGCTGTTTGTAAAATTTTTAAAGAGAGACAAACACACATAATGACAAATAGCTCTAGAAAGGCTTCTTAGTGGAAATGATGTCTAAACTGAGTCTTGAATATTCAATAGGAGTTAGCCAGAATAAAAGTGAAGAAAGCAAAGGAGTTCCTGCCGGAGGGATGAGAGCATATGATGAATCAGTAAGAGATTACACGCAGGTCATTGTTGCTGGAGCTTCAGGAGCAAGGCAGTGAGTGCTGGGCACACAGGCAGGAAAGGCCTCATATGTTAAGAAGGTTGCAATTTCTAAGGTAATGCACTTAGACAAGGTGTTTCAGGGCTGCAATCCCCATCCCTGGTCTGCAGCCTACCAGGAACCCAGCCACACAGCAGGAGCTGGCGGTGAGCGAGTAAAGCCCCACCTGCACCCACAGCCATTCCCCATCACCCTAGCCCAACCCCATCACCCCGTTCAGATCAGCCGGCATCAGACCATCGTAGGAGCGCAAGCCCTACTGCAAACTGCACATGCAAAAGATCCAGGTTGTTCGCTCCCCAAGAGAATCCAACGCCTGATGCTCTGAGATGCCAACCAACCATTAGGTCAACACACAACTCAGTGATACAAATGACTTCACACTCCTAGGTTTCCTTGGCCTAATGATGATTTCCAGAGGTAGTTACCTTCACCACTCTGCAGATGATGGATGGGGCTTATACACAGGGACAGAATCACACTGAACCAACCACAAGGCAGGACTTGGATGGAGATTTTTTGAAATTCTGCTTTTTGAGAGATGGATCCATTACATCAACTTGTCTCTTTCATTTTAGGAACAGAAAAACACAGCATGGCTGAAAAATGAACCTGCTGCTACTATGTACAGAATCCTTACTGATTAAAGCCAGAAGCTATTTGGAAAGGTTCTAGTGAGAATGGCTGTTCTGTTCATGAATTCATTAAAACTAAGGGAATACTGTTCTCTTAATTTGTCTACTATACTTCAAGCTGTCTTAAGTCAAACCACATAAATCTAGGCTTTGCCTGAAAACCTCCTTCAGACCTCAGCTGGTGCTGAGTAGAGGTGTCCTGAAACACCTAATAGCAAAAGGACACAAAATAATGAGAGTCAAAAAAGGACTGCTTTTAAGTTTTAACTTCAAATGCCTTTCTAATGATACATGGTACAAAATTATAATTTTCAGTCTACCAGCAAAGTAAAATTTCATACTCTTAGTTAACTAAACATAGTATAAGAAACCCTACACTATGAACACTAAAAAAAACCCAAATTTATGTGTGTAAAAATTAACTGCATTTTTGCATACCTATTTTTCCAAAGTGTCTTTGTGCTGTAGACTAAGCAGACATGGTGGGATGTGAAGAAAAGCAATGTTCTTTATAACATATTGTAACAGAGTCTCAGTGTACCTTTTCAGGGCTAAGAACAATGGTGAATAGTGATTTTTAGAAAAATAGCTTAACTCTTAACTGCCTTAATTTCACTGTTTGTAAGAAGAGAGTAATGAATATATTCAGACTAAGAAACAAAGATTTTAGAAAAGGTAAGTACAGTAAATGGAAACCATGCCACATAAAATATTATCCCTACTTTCCACCTTCTATATCAGTATAAGTAACTCAAAATTGTTTTTTAAAAAATTGAGTAACCAATAAGAAAAATTCTTCAAGAAAATTATTTTTTGCATAACAATGATGTGCTACTTTAAAAATAATTACGTTTATCTGATCATTTAGCAAAAACTACCAATATGCTCTCCATTTCAAATCTCTATTCCCCAAATTATTTTCTTCTTTATCTTTCTAACACAGAGAAGTTATTTTGGGGGGTGGGAACAAACTACTTATCATGGGAAAATAGAAGAGTAAGTCTGTTAAAGTTTGAGAAAAAAGAACTCAAATAATGAAAAATTAAAAAAAATGAAAATTAATGAAAGTTGTAAAAACTTCTAAAGAGAAGACCTGGGCTACAATTCTAACTGGACTTTCAAATGGTTGTGTGTTTTCCCACAAATGACTCAACTCCTCCTTTTCCTGCCTCATTTTTGTAATTTGTCAAAATCGAATGTCTGCTATACTGCCTTCCCAGGTTGGTTATAATAGATAAAATGACAGAACAATTTTGGAAAGTTCAAAGCACTCCAAAAATATAAAAGACTATTAGCAATGCACATCACCTTCTAAAGAACTGATAGAACTATTGAAACTGCAACAACAATAAAAAAATCAAGACACTTATGTAATTTATAAAGCTGCCATTAGGTGTCAAAACAGTAAAAGGATTCAGTGCCTTTCCTTAGTAGACTTCACTTTTTAAAAGATACTCTTAAGTTAAAAGTAGTTTAATTTAGAATCGATTCTTTAATTCTTTTAACCCAATGAGTCATTTAAAATGCAGAATATCCAAATTTAATCCTTTGTTATAAACCCCAGTTTCACAGTTAAAATCAGGCCTTCTCTGTGAAATGACAAGGATGTATGAGGCAATAATAATTTCAAGAGTGCTCGTTTATAGAATGAAAATAGGAAAAAAAGTACAAGAGAAAAAACACTTTCCTTCTACCAAGAAAAAAAAGCAAACAGTAAAATAAATGCTTTATTGCCAAATATTTGAAATACATTTTCCTTTGATTACCTGCCCTACCTCCAACGCCTCCCACCTCCTCCCAGCTCTTCAAAGATAGAATGTAGAGGTGCCACTAACAGTGCTTCTTTTATAACTTTTGATTTATGTGATCACCAGAGAAACCAGTGAGTAAACATCTAAAGAGACAGTACATGGTCATGAATAGCTGAGGCACGCATGGCAAGGATTCTCCAAGATTGCTAGATATGCCGTGAGTTCTAGGCAGAGAAAAGACCGATTCAAAGGACAAGCAGGTGGACCTTGATTTGGTTTTATTGGTAAATGAGGCATAGACTTCCCAGTTTCTTTACTTTACTTTTAGGATTGCCTTATGAATCAGAATGGTACTGACAATATATAAGAAGTCAGATTAAACTTTTTTTAGGAAGTTAGTTCTTGGATTCTAAAATGGGATACATTTCCCAGAGGATAACTGGACAGAGCAATGAACTATTGGTGTCATCTTTTAAGTAAATCAACTTTCCTAAAGCAGGATCTACTGGGTTCATATCATGAATTCACGGAGAAAAATCTTTTCTTACGAACTGTTATGACCTAATAACCTATTATTGACTGTTTGCATCCTTTATAGGTCAGTATAAATTTGTTATTGCAAAACTTCATTTAAAATACAAAAGTTAAAACAAACTTATCTACATTGTCAATATGTTTCTGACCCTTCTGGATTTTGTCTCAGGAAACTGGGGATAAAGGCCATGGTCTTGTGTGCCGAGAACATCTGTAAGTTGAGTTATCCTCTGAGATAAACTATTGCTGCTGAGTTTCTTTCATATGGGGCTTTGGAGGGTTTCTTGGAGCTCTCCAAGGTGGAGTATTCAGACTGGCCTTGGTGATGCTGTCTCCAACCTACTGCTCGTGCATCCTCTCAGCTTTGGCATCTCAGAAAACTCAGCCTTTCTCAACTGAGGATGTCGTGTCCCCTCTTGTGTGTGGTCTATAAAACACTAATGCATCTTGCTCCAATTTTGTTAGCATATAAACTGCTTATAACTGCATCTTAGTCCATTCGGGCCCCATAACAAAATATATTAACCTAGGTAGCTTATAAACAACAGAAATTTAGTTCTTACAGTTCTAGAGGCTGGGAAGTCCAAGGTCAAGATGTCAGGAGATTCAATGTTTGGTGAGGATTTGCTCTCTGCTTCAAAGATACCACTCTCTTGCTGCATGCTCACATGGTGGAAGGGGCTAGCTAACTCTGGAGTCTCTTTTATAAGGGTACTAAGCCCATTCATGTAGGTAGAGCCATCAGGACCTAATCAATCACCTCCCAAAGGCACCACCTTCTAATATCATCACCTTGGTATCAGTATTAATATTGATGATATTTCAACATAAGAATATATGGAGATACAAACATTCAGATCATAGCAGACCAAGTTTGAACATAAGATATTTTACCCACAGCTCTTCTTAGATCCAGATTATAAAATTTTACCAATCTCCTGCAAAAAAACCTCCCTTTCCAAAGATTCTGCCCTGAGTTAATTACCAAAAGCCAGCATCATATCAAGAACTAGACCAACTAAATTAACCGACGCTTCCTAGTTTCTTTTTTTAAAACACTAAGTTTTATCGTCTTTATTTCAAAATTGATCCTAAAATTTTATGAATATTTTATCATTTTTATATCACAAAGATTACTTATTAGTGTTTAAATTGTATAATTTTAGCAATTCTGTTTTGGAAATTTTCCATTTCTCGATCATAATGGCTTTTGTTTTCACTTATGCTTGTAATGTTTTTATATACCTCGTTACTTTGTAATGTTCTAAGAACAAATTTGGTTTTAATCTTTTGAATTCAATTGCCTTTTTAATTTGCAAAGATTTAGATATCTATTTATTATCTGTCTATAAATTGCTCAGAGGAAAAAGAAAACAAAGAACTCATTTAACCACTCATCATTCTCTACCTCTTAAGAACTTAAAACAGATAGACTTCTTGGCTTTAACAGTCCTTCCCAAAAGACCAAAGAAAATAGTATATTAATATCCATAGATTGGATGTCTTTGATAGACTCTATATTGGAGTCTCTGGAATAAACCTCTGGAGTGTCTGACCACTGAATATTATCAGAATAGAACTGTGAGCATCTCTATTGTGAGATACAATATTCCCAGAGGCTACACTGATAATGAAGATGAATTTGGATTTTGAAGGCGGCTTTGGCAAAACAATTTTAGACTGATTTATAAATTCCCCAAGCAGTTAAATATAGTCATAAGTTGAGAAAGAGAGAAAAAGAGAGAAAGAGAGAGAGAGGGATCATGATTTTCCTACAACTCATAATGTTAATAAAGACCCTGTTTGAGGAAAGATGATTCATTTAAAATAAGGCACCAATAACTTGTAGATCAGTTGAGTTCTCCTCCAGGATAAACACGATATTTGCTTTTAGTGTGATTCTTTGAAAATCTCTGCCCATGAGGAATCAGAGAGAACAAATGTCAAGATGAAAGAATAATGGCATGAAAAGAACAACAGATACAGTCAGGAAACTATTCCATCTTGACTGTGCCCCTCTATGGCTATACAACCTGGGGCGTCAGTGTTTCTTATTCTGTAAAGTAAATGGGTCTGACGCAAAGATCTCATAGATGCTAGGGTATCTCTATTATCAGAGTAAAAATGGTTCCATTTGCCTGCTTTCTAATAAGGTCTTTTTATATTCTATTAACTAACAGAAATCTCTCCTGTTTTTGAAAGAGCCCTTTGGGCACATGCTTAGGTCTAAATTCTTCCTAATGAAAGAAGAGCCTTCAGTTGCTCTATCCACCTAAGATTATAATTAAAGGTTTGGGAAGCCTTTTAGGCAGCAACTAAAGGGGCATCTATTTAGGGATATCAGCAGTCTATTGTATTAGCAGTTTATTCTCTGCCCAAGGTGCAAACTGCACTAGGAAATCTCAAAGGTCCACTTCAGCTCTTAGATTCCATCTGCCACAAACACTGCGCTGTTTTTATCTAAAATGTCTCACACCCTCCAGACACTTTATGGAATTAGAAACCAATTACATTTGCCAGACCAAATAGACAGGCTGGAATTTCCAATTGCAGATGAGTAGGCAGCCAGATAATTTGCTTATCCCTCTAATTTCTCAGGCAATACACAAAGAACACATATTTCTCCCTTTTTCCTGCCCTATTCAATTTCTATTAAGACATTCTCATTTTTCTGGTGGGAATGTAAATTAGTATAACCTCTATGGAAAACAGTATGGAGATTCCTCAAATACCTAAAACTAGAACTACCATTCGATCCAGCAATCCCAGTGCTGGGCATCTACCCAAAGGAAAAGAAATCAATATATCAAAAAAAAATACCTGCACTCATGTTTATCACAGCACTATTCACAATACGTTAGTAAAGATATAGAATCAATCTAAGTGTCCATCAATGGATGACAGAATAAAGAAAATGTGGTATATATATACAATGGAGAATACTATTCAGCCATTAAAAAGAATGAAATAATGTCTTCTGCAGAAACATGGATGGAATTGGAAGTTACTACCTTAAGAGAAACAAGCCAAGCACAGAAAGACAAACATTGCATGTTCTCACTCATTAAGTGAGTGCTAAAAAATGTGCCCACATGGATGCAGAGAGTTGAATGATAGACAATGGAGACAATAGAGGGTGAGGGGGTAGGAGGAAGTAGATGATAAGAAATTACTTACAATGGGCACAATGTCCATTATTTGGGTGAGGAATGTCCTAAAAGCCCTGACGTGATCACCATGCAATCTATGCATGAAACAAAATTGTACTTGTACCCCATAGATTTATATAAATTAAAAAGAAAAGGAGAAAAACGACATTCTAATTTTCCCAGGGCTGGCGTATTATGACATTTTCTCAGGACACCAACATATAAAGCCCCAACCAACATTAGGACTGTTAAAGTTGCCTTTGCCTGGTTTGCCAGGATTCTTGGCGGAGAAATGAGAATTCCTGGGGCAGCATCCCTTCTGCACTCTGACACTTCTGGGTCAGCACACGAGGCTTCTCAAGGCAAGGGTCTAGTATCTCCCTCTCTGCCCCTTGAAGATCTTAAAGCTCAAAAAAGAAAACAAAAGAAAAGGTCCTCTTCAAAAGTAGCCCAAGAAACCTGGCTCCGTGAACATTTTTTTCCTGTTAGTAGGAAATCTTTATTCAGCCCTACAGCTAAAAAATACTCTCATTATTTCAAAACAATCTGCTGTTTCTCATGTTCTGATCCCAGAGCTCCCCCTTGTGCCTTGATGGGAAATTGATTCAAGAAAGAAAGGTGAGCACATTTAGGCTGTGGGGTCAAGTAGCTCCCTACACAGTAGTCCACACACTTCAATGCACACCATAATTATAAGTAAATTTATCAAACTATGAGTAAAGGACTCCACCCCGTAGACTGTGACACTCTAAATTAGATTTTCAGAAAACTAAACTGTAGAACAAAGTTTGAGAATCTGTCTCAGAAAAAAACAAGTCAAATTTTCAAAATGTGGGTTAATACAAACGGTTCTTAAATTTTAATATGCATCAGAATTTGCCTTGTATTTTTTTAAAACATTCCTGTGCTCAACATCCAGAGATTACATAGGTTTTAGGGAAGGCCCATAAATTAATTTTTAAAATAAATGACACCTCAAGGTATTCCACTGAGAAACTCTGGCAAAGATAATTAAATTCATAAGTAGCAGATTGCTGGAGGTCAAAAGAGAAACTTCACTTTTCCTCTCCTCACACGGAAAATTTCAGTTTCTAGGTGGCATCCTTTAACCCCAGAAGACCACCTTCTTTATTATATTAAAACATCAGAACATATATTGGGAGAGTTGAGGTATATATTTTCTAAAGAACAAACCTAATCTTTAGTAATATCACCTCCTTGAGTCATAGACCTAGAGGAGGCTTTAGAAGTTACCCAAGTAGATAACTAGAAATTAGACCCAGAGAGGTGAATTGCTAGGTCCTCCCCTCCAAAACAAAAGGATCTCCAGAGTTTTATAAAATAGAGGAAGCACCCAAACTCAAAGCTATATGGTGGAATATCAGAGAATAATGAAAGACACATGCCTTTATTGCTAGAATCTCTGAAGACGCCTTTACATAAAGAGTGTGGTTTGCTGCCTTGGCTCTAGCCTGGAGGCCAGAGCAGAGGGGTCCTCCACCATGTGAGGCCCTCAAGCATCAGGCCACCTCTGCTCCTTTCTCTGGTGACTCCTATCTTTTATTACGTACTCCTGTCCTCACACTCTCCTTTCACCTTGAATAGGTGAAAAGAATAACTAAGTTATAGATCTGCAAGGAGCTGAGAAATGCAGTTGGTGAGAAATGAAAGCCAGTGTGTCTTTACACCCAAAAGTAAACCCAAAATACTGTGTTAACCACTGCAATTATTTTTAGGACACACAAGTAGTTGAAGCAATGCTTAGAACGCTGACTTCCAATACTGATGTGACACAAGCAGGATAGCTTAAAATTTCTCAAAGGTTACTGTGAAACTATTAAGAACAAAATTAAGTCCATCATTATCTTTTTAAAATACATGCTTTTGCTAACTTGATGGAGAAAAGTCTGCAAATCAAACTATGGTCCAAAGGTACCTTAACCCTAAAAAGATTAGAAATAAATAACCTACATCCTGAACAATGAATAACTGTGAAAAATAAAAATAAGGAGACATTTATGTGTCACTCATGCCATTAAAGCAGTCTATATTTAAGTTGACAATTCTTCTGTGTCCATGAAATTGCTTATTTTCTCCTAGTGTTCCAAATACATATGAACTATATTAATCAGATATTGACTGCAGAGAGCTATATTGTCCCAATGCCAACCTGTATTAAATAAACTGTATTATGTATTTTACAGGTCAGACTTACTTGGTGATTCTGCCACCATTAATTTAAAAAAATGAAGAGTTGGAAATAGATCATATAAATTATCTTCCCTGGCCTCCATTCCTTCCCAGAGAAAGAAACCATGACTCAAAAGTTAGATTACTTAATCTAGATCACTCTTCTAGTTAACTGTTGATCCAATACTATTTAATATAATCTAGGAAAGTTTCTAATCTAGTTTTCAAAGAAATTTAGGCTAAACACTAAGATAAACAAAAATATACAAGCAATGTAATTAATTGTATATTGCTTAAATTATTTTCAAGAGAATTAGACACTCAAGGCAAACAGGACAAGAATATGTCATTTAAAAGGCTGGGAAGTATTCGAGATTGGACAAGGACCTATCCCTCTTAATATGTGCTCAGCACATCCCTACAACAAAATCCTACAGATTCTTTTGTTCTCTTTCTACATTACATCCACAGAGAATATGTTTTAAAACTGTAAGACACTGAAGAGTTTAGTTTCCTCGTGACAAATACAAATGTGGCATAATCATATAGGGAAATAAGAATACCTGGGTACTGAAATCACTCCCGCTCCGGGTTTAGCAGGATTACACCTCATTTTCACAGCAGTCGATCGGCCATTGATACAAGATGTTGTAGTTGTGGAAGACCTATTGTAAGGCAAACAATATTTTAAAAAACAGATATAATATAGATACAAAGACAAAAATATCACGTGAATAATTCTTCTCATGCTCTATGAACAAATAAAAAAGAAAAATGTATTAAAGTTCACTAATTTAGAATTTTAATACAAACTCAGCCCATTTACCCTCACTGCCTAAGAAAAGTTGACTGTGTTCCCAAGTAAAGTCATAAGCCGTCATCAAGGTGTTTAGTAAAACTGTTATAATTTGAATCACAATTATAATCATAAAAAATTTTTAAAATAACATGGGTGACATCTACTTAGGCTGATGCTTTGGATGTATGAATTATAAATAATTACTGCCTAGACAATGAAGTAGAGTCTCTTTATTGCCAAGTTAAAAAGACTATAAATATACACACATATGAGAGAAACTCTATAAAGGCTTTCAAAATAGTCCATGTTTCCTACTTTTTATGAAGTGTCTCATTTAAGAACCAGTTATTATTAAATAAAACCTACATACTAGGAACCCAAAGGTGACATAATCTCTCTTTCCCACCACAGTAAGTCACAATGCAGTATATGATCATATATACACAATTATAAATGAGCATATGACTTACACATATTTTATATACATGTATATATATACATGAGCTACTTTTTATTAAAAAAATATTTAAGGAATAAGCATCTTCACTTACTTATAAAAGAAATGCACATCTGGTATTTGGCTCGGTGGAACTGGGAACATATCTTCTTTTATATTTATATTTTGCAATGTGCTTTCAACTGTCACTCCTAGATGGCATTCAGAAAATAAACTATTAAGCAATATGGGAAAATTAGGTTTATTTAGTCTCTGTTTGTCTCAATCAAAAATAGCTTTACTTTGGTGACTATTATTTTACCAGAAATACTGTACTAAATTAGTACATTCATGATAAAAACAAGAAACTTTCTAAAGTCTCCAGAATAAGACAGAAAAGATTCTACTCCCTAACTTTGTAATTTTGCTTAAGTCATTTCTCCTCTCTGGATCTTATTTCCCAAATCTGTAAAATACACACAGTAATTTAGATGATCTATAAAGTTCCTTCCAGTTCCACCATTTCACAAATCTACCATTAAAATTTTCAAGCTCTGGTGAATTTTGTCAAATGAGCTGTGCTACTTTGCTAATTTAGCTTTTTACTCACATTCAATATAGATGTATATGGCAAAGCAAAAATTTTTGTGCCATAATAATTTCCAGAAAATAACCCCAAATTTTGCTTAATCCAATAAGCAGAAAAGTAAGGCTTTTTTCCACTATCTCTTGTCAAGCAAAATGATGGCAGAGCCAAAACACAAGAGATAACAGCAACCTTTGCTTCTGGAACAGTTATGCTGGGCACAAGCATAGTAGCTGACCTTGGTGCTGAAACTTAAAGCTAGTTTAAGAGTTATAGAGTTATAGAGTCTATAGGGTTCTCAAACATAGCTGCACGTCAGAATTACCTATGAAGTTTCTTAAAACTATGGATTCCTCAACCCCACCCCAGAAGTTATAATGAATTTGATCCCTAAGAATGACTAAATAGAGACCTGTATGCTTCTTAAAACTTTCCTATACCTGCCAGGACCACAGAGACAGAAAGGGCTCATAGGGAATAAACTCAGCACCTTCACCTGTGCTTGCTACTTGTCACCAGCTTACTTTCGGTATGAGAAAAGATGATAAAAATTGGTGGCATGTATTATGATTTAATTTTAGATTATGAGTTCTTATTTTTTTTAATTTTAATTTTTAAAATTATTCTGCCCCTTCAATTCCTAGAGAATTTGATGAAAGGCACAGATTCTCAGAAAATGTCATACCACATATGAGTTAATACATGAATTCAGAAGTGTCTTGTACTCACTGAGATTGATCAATAGACCCCACTGGTAAGGATTTTTAAAATGATTTTACAAAGTGATGATTTAGAATTACCTATGGGCCTTAATCATCTATGGTAAACACCAATGCAATGGCAAGTTATCGGCACCATAAGTTTAGAATAAATGTATACATGCATGTACAAACCAAATGAGGCTTACCTAAAAACGTATCTGCCAGTATGATGGATTGCGATGATAAGGCTGCTCGGAAACCCTTACTTTCAGATGGAATAATAGTTGACTGGCACACAAATGCTCCTACCAAATTTGTGTAATCATCCGACCCTGCCACTATTTCCTTTACTGTGAAGTCTGTTATATTGTTGGTGCAGAGAGCCATCTTCTTCCCCTAGGAAAACAAAGTCATAAAGGAGAGGTTTTATTGAATGTCAGTCTCTAAACTGAATCTCGGCCAGCTAGTGACCCTAGCAGAGCAGTGGCTCTTTCCCCACGACAGAGATTCTGATGTAATCGATCTGGTGGGAGGCCTAGGCACTAGCATTTCTTAAAAGGTCTCAAGGCAATTCCAATGTTCAACCAGTATTGAGAGCGACTGCACTTACAACAAATACAGTAATTGGAGGCTGCACTGTTCCAAGCATCACTTGTGCTGGATGAAAGCCATCTAACTTAAGAAAATAAATATCATCTATGAAATGTTCGATTCATGGGATAACAATGCATGCAAAGAGACCAGCAAACTGCTGATGAAAATTTTAATGCCAAAGAAGAAGACTTGGTCTTCCTTCTTCTTTATGGGCCTATGTGTGGCAGACAGGTAACATGAAGGCTGAAGAAGAAAACATAAAAGCCATATTGCTACAAAATCCTAGGACAACACCTGAATTCTAAACAGTGGGTCACCACAAGTGTCTTTATTTGTTTGCTCTTAGATTCAATGATGTGCATCTGTTCAACTATAAAATAAGTTAAAGGAAATACAGGAGTTTACTTTTTTAATCATTTAGAGGTTGGAATATATAATTTATAAAAATTGGAAAACTGTTTACATATAGTATGTTTAAATATACTACCGTCCAACTGCAAAGAACTATAACTTGTTCCATAATTTCTACAAAGAAATGTAAAAAGAAAATATGAATGCTATTTTATTGGTCTTAGATGTAGAGTGTACACAGATGGGCATAAAGAAAAGTATAAAGATTTTCTTAATGCAGCTAGCAATCCTAACCTTTTGATTTCTCTTCCCCCATAGGCCTTCTCGCCACAATACAGGTGCAATATATGTTTACTTTGTTTAAATGAAATTGTTGAAGCCAAGAAGAAATAATGGAAAAGAGAAGAGAGAAATTACTAGGGAAAGAAAAAGGAAATAATAGAAATGAAAAAACAGGAAAGAAAGAGAAAGAAGACAGGAGGAAAGAGGAGAGAAGATGGAAGAAAAGAGGTAATATGGAAATAAAATTGAGAAGTGTGATAGATAATGGAGTTAATCTTATTCACTGCTTCACACAGTGTCTGGCATGTAACAGATATTTAATATACATTTATTTATTTATTGAGTGAACTGAGTGACTAACCAATCTGGGAGTGTGTTGGATCACGCCATGGAAAATCAGATAAATGTCAGGATAAATGTCATACCATGAAAAATTTATAGATCTTTTTGTCTGAAAACCTCTGTGGTCACCAGGTCTCTTTTTATTTCCTTCGCATGAAGTTTAGCACAGTGTCTCATAATGAAGATAATTGTAGATATAGGCATTAATACAGAAAGAGATATGGAGGAAACGCCTTATTGTTTTTACCTTTGCTAATGGTATATACCTGTACATTCTTCCCAAACCCAACTTCATATGTTCATAAGCAAATTGGACATATAGTCCTGTAACTCTCTCCATTGCCAGTATCAATTAAGGTTCCCATAGAAAATAAAATCCTATTATTTATCATTTAAGGCTACCTTATCAACTGACATTTGTCCCTGCCTTGCACATGTCCTTTTTATTTCAGACAAACTTCCTTTCGGAAGTCTTTTTCTTTTTAAAACACAAAATTGACAATAAAAGGAACAGTAAACTTTCTCAACTGATAACTTCCTCTCTGAATAACAGGTGAGATTGACAAGCCTGACCCACTTTTACAAAAACGAAAGATCCTCAAAGCACTTACACCATAGCTCCAAGCTTCGGGATTCAACTGACTGCATAAGTGCTTTGAGGCACTGATAGCCAGACAGAATTGCTCCTGGTGGGGAAAGCTGCCAATATACTAGGAGGCAACAGAGGATTTAGCAGTCAAAGCTCCATTTCTGATACTTGGTTGTTAAGTTTCCGTGGAGAATTCATTAGTCAACCAATACAGAAACTATTGACTCAATCCAAGATGAAATATGCTCCACCTCACCTCGACAGCCAGAACTCACCTCATGCCCACATAAACTGATATTGAAGAAATGGAAGTATTTGGTTCCTTTGGAGGTGAAGCTGGGACCATTCATGAACGAGCCCACACTGCTGAGGTTGCTAAAGTCATAGTGCAAACTCTGATTTTCTTTTTCATGGTAGAAAAAGCAGTCGCTATAGCAAACCGAGTGGTCCTTTGATTAAAGATAAAGAAACAACATAGCAGAAAAGAATGTATCAGCTGCTACTAAAAATGTCTTTCAAAAATAAATTTCTAGAGATAAAAACTATTTCAGTAATTTGATCTTAGTAATAATATATTTTACCATAGTAATATTGAGAATTTCTAAACTCTGGATTTTTCAAGGCAAAATTCAGAAAATTCAGAATATTTTGTAAAGTCAGAGAAAAGTTATCCCCAAAGTAGTTTCTCATAGAAAGATATTTTAAGAAATAGCAAAAATTTCCTGTTATGCAAGTTTTAACAGACAATAAAACTGTTCTGTCCTTCACCCATAAAGTAGTATCACCCTTTGCCACTAAAATGTTGTAAGATATAATAGCTGCTCCCAGATGACTGCTATGGCAGCCTATAGGGGGAATTTACTTGCTGTACCTTAACAATACACATGAAATCAGTTTTAATGTTTTTGGAAAGCATTCTTATTTGAGTGTTTTTCTTAATATTTCATGTCCCCAGTAACTAGCACTTTCATGATCCACATTAAGAGCTTAATAAATATAAGAGCAAAAAAAAGAGAAATGGGAATTAAAAAGTCTTATTTCAGAATAAATAGAAACTTCATAGCTCCTGGAGAGTCACTAAGGTGAACACTCGAATTTCTGTATTAAAATGTGCTTTCCTGCAGATGAATGAAATGCAGACCCACTTACCTGAGTGCTTTTACTTCCGGGCCCGCATGGAATACAAGCCTCCTTGCCATAGACCTGATGTATGGACAGGTAGGTGTCTGGTGGACATTCCTTGCACTGGTTGGTCTCTTTCTCAATGTAGTGGCCTGGGGGGCAGGGGACACACGATGAGCCCGACTGTTCAGAACCGAGGGCACAGGCACGGCAGGAGGACGCCACCCCATCAACTGCATTAGTGGCTGTGATAGAATAGATCTTCACCATGTCATTGATGAACCGTCTATTCTAAAAAAAGAGCAGAAAGTAATGACTTCTGCTTTGGAGCTTAGTTGCACAACCAGATCATGACTTAGGTTGATAGCATCAAAATAACAGAGTAGAGTGTTCCAGCCAAATAGTTTGTAATTGGTAATAGATTAACATCACTCCCATTTGGTTCCTCTAAAAAAATCTTAAATCTTGATGCTAGAAGCTAATTTCCACAGAAATGGAGTTCCAGGAGTTTTGCCACAATTGCCGTGACATACGTCATGATTGTTACAAACTCGGGTATATTTATAGGCGTTGTATCTGGAAGAACTGGTATAGTTTAAGAGGGGAGCAACTTTCTCTCCCGTCATTCAGATATAAGCCTAAATCAAATGATGCAGTAGGAAGTGGACAGTGTGGCAGGGTAGAAAAGCCCTGGAATAGGGATTGGAAAATCTTGGAAGACCAAGACCTTCCTCTCCTTTCTAGTCCTCTCCCTGATCTATATACTCTGATTTGCACTGAAAGGACATTGAATAGAAAGCAGAAACCTGGGTCTTACTATATTTTTCCTTCTCATGACGCTGGATCAATTTAAGGTCTGGTTTTCATCAAGTAGTGGGCATCACTCCATCAGTACAGAGCAGTGGTACCCCAAACTACTTAATGCTTTTCTGTCTGGGGCAAAGATAAGCTGAAGCCAAGGAAAAGGCAGGATTCCATGGCATGTTCGTGTCCCACACGATGATAAACCGAGCACTCATAAGGAAAACGTGGAGTAAAATCTGAGGAATGGGTTCCCCCATTTTGAAAGCCTGAAGGAAAAAGATATTATGCTCTACATCTGCCACCATAGCATTTGGGCCGTTTCTGCACAGGTGGTTTACCTTGTTCTCATTTTGGGAAGTCATGTCTATGGAGATCCACAAAAATAACAGTCCTGCTACTGTCAAAACATACTGTACAATAAAATGTACTTAGGGAAGGATTAAGTCTATTCTAGCAGGGAAAGTGAAAAGAAAAAGGAAATAATTCACATTCTCCAGGCTGTAAAGGGAAACATTACAGTAATGGAAAAATAAAACAACACCAGTTAATGGCTCCTAGACAAATGTCAGACCATCCAGATGAAGAAGAAAGTCACCAGCCTTCACAAAGCCTCAGAGAGCATTAAAAGCAAGATATTTTTATGTAACTACAAAACCAGATTTTCTGTCTTCTAAGCTTCAAGCAACTCTGTTCATTTAGGGTGCAGAACAATTCAAAGATACATTGTTATATGCCATTTCATACATTCTTACTCTCAAAAAAATAAATAAGTTTACCATTTTTATTCCAATCCACCCCATAACCAGATGATTGATACTACACCAATGAAAAGCTGTCTTTTCCTCCAGATTTGGCTGATCACTTTGTATGCATCTCCACAAGCAGGCATAATCATTGTGTTAAAAAAAAAAAATGCTTGGAACTTACATCTTGACCCTGATTAGTTCTCTGGAATGCCCACGTGAATGTAAATGTTGCATTCTTGAAGATGATGTGGGTGTAAGCTTGTTTTTCTTTGGTTCCACCCCATGATTCCACCACATTGGTACTTTTTCTATTAATATCCTAAAACAGTGGAAAATATATACACAAATAAAGCACAAACTCAGTATTAATATACATGTGTATATATTACAAATGTGTTTGTATGTAGAGTTTGTGACTATTGGCAGAGCACCTAACCCCTGAATTCTCAAAACTTTCCTTCAAGTCTGCACAAGCACCTCACTCACTGAGTAATTACAACCTGTGAACCACATTGTTAATATAACTTGAAAGAGGTCTCAAATCATAGTACGTTTAATGGTTGCTTTTTGCTTGTTGTTACTGTTTCATGTGTGTGATTCTAGCTTGGGAAATAGACTTAGAAGAGGAAACACAATTCCTCAAGCTTCTTACAATAAACTTCTAGTAACCTCACAAAACAGAAAGGCTTTCCATTTTTATCTTTTTCCTTCAGAGATTCTGATAGGCAGCTCTTACAGAGGAATGCCAAGATTCGCCATAATTATTCTTGCATCTTCCAGGCTTCCCCAAGCTCAGGTTAACCAGGATATTACTGTATGTTCATGAAATAGTCTCTTGCTTATATTTGAATTCCAGAAGTATTTTTATTAATATAATCTGTATTTCTGATTTCTTTAGCTAAATTCAAGATTTAGAATAATCATACAAAGTTTTGATGTTCCAATTGATATGCTGCCATTAACATGGTTAGAAAACAAATATTACAAGTCAACCAAATAATGTAATGCACATCTAATTTATCTGAAATGAAAACAAAGGCAAAACTTGAAATTTCTAGTTAGTCTTCCCTGCAGAAACCCTTCACTTAGGAACTCGGATGGGCTTCCATTGGTTATTTTGGATGTTGGCAATAGGGTGGCATGAGCACAAGACGTGTCTCTTTCTCTTCCTGAGATAATAACCATAGGAATCAACTATGTTAGAAAGTAAGTATGCTACAAAGAGACACGTCTTGAGTTCACACCACAGATAGCAATAAGAGAAAATGCTTGTCATGCATTACAGAAATCCTCACATTATCAAACAACCAAATCATCATACTTGCCATTTACAAAAGGATCTCATGATATACAGACAGTGCTTCATTAAACATCATCTTTGGAGGTCACAATATATGAAATTTAATGCATTAATGCAAATAATACCACCTTACATATGTAAAGTACTACATGATATTTTATGTGTTACTTGATATCTCAAAAAATCCTGTGAGATAAACTCACTCAGAGAGGAAAGAAAATTAGCCAATATTGCTAAAAAGCAAAACAATCTGGGATTGACTTATCAAAATAAATATGGTCACTACCATCAGGAGTGCCTGGTCAAGTGAGAGAGACAAAAACATAAGTAAATTCACATAACTAAAATAGGGATTTTTCAAAGCATTTTAGGAACACACTGGAGAGGGTGGTTAACTTTACTTAAAGGAATGAGAGCAGAGCGAGTTTCCCAGAGAGGTGAAATTTTAGCTGCTCTTGAAGTATGCTTGAGAGTTCACCAGTCAAAAGAACAAAAGGAAGGATGTCATTCTAGCTTAGTGTGTCCACACAAGAGAATGAAAACATACAGTGTTCCACTACCACTAAGAAATTTAGGGTCCCTAAAGAGAGGTGAGTGGTACTACAAACAGGTTTGATAACTGAGTTTGGGGAAAGAAGACAGAGAGTCACAGAGATGCCATGCTAAGGGAAGTGACGAATAATCCTAGGCTGTTGGTTCTCAGACTTTAGGGTGTGCCACGATCACCCTCAAGGCTTGCCAAAATAGATATTGCTATGCCCCCAGGTTTCCGATTCCCTCAGTAAGACTAAGATGGGACCCAGAAATTTGCATTTCTGACAGTTCCCAGGGGATGCTGGTGCTGCTGGTCTAGGGCCCACACTTTAAGAACCCCTGCTATACGCAATAAAAGACATCAAGGGGAAGGGGATGGGTTTGTTGTTGATGCCTCTACTGTTGTTTTTATGTCTAAATATAATTTTGACAGCAGCACAGATGAGAGAGTGGAGATGAGAAGAATGGATAGGAGACTACGGAATAGTCTAGTTGAGAGATAATAGGCACTTGAATTTCATCAATGGCACTGACTATGAAGAAGAACAGATAAAAAAAATAAGGAGACAATTGGGAAAACTGAAGATTTGTGGTTATTTGTGGTGTAGATGGATACGTTAAAGATTATACATTATCTTCTACTTTTATGAAGTCAATATTTTTTTCAGAACCAAATAGTCTGCCTTCATCTACCCAAAAGAGCATAAGACATTCTATCATAAAGACATCTGCACACGAATGTTTATGGCAGCACAATTCACTATTGCTAGGTCGTGGAAACAACCCAAGTGCCCATCAATTCGTGAGTGGATTATTAAAATTTGGTATATGTTTACAATGGAATATTACTCAATTTTAAGAAACGACAGTGAGCTAACACCACTTATATTATCCTGGATTAAGCTTAAGCCCATTATTCAGAGTGAGGTGACACAAGACCCGAAGAACAGGCCACACTTGTACTCGCCATCAAATTGGTATTGACTGATTGACAATATGGTGCTTAAATGGTGGTAGTGTTCACTGGGGTTTTTGGGGGTGGGGGTAGACCCACATCCAGGGGATGTGGTGAGCACTGTGAAGGGGAGGGGCATGCTTGAAGTGTATTTGGGGATGGGTATTAGGGGTCTCAATGGGGGGAGGGAAATCCTCTAAAACTCATTTATGGGAATAGCTGTACAGCTTGGTAAATTTACTAATAACCATTTAATTGTACACTTAAAATAGAGTAAAGACATGATATGGAAATTACACTTCAATAAAGACAAAAAATAAATTTAAAAAATTAAAAATAACAAATAGTCTGCCATCATTGAAGCTATTCATAATCATAAATAAATGTATAAATCTCCACACATCTTGTATACCATGGAGGAAACTCTTAAATGGACTATTAACTAGCTACTACAGGGTAATGGGAAAAAAACACAAACAAAAGCAAAGGAGGTCTATGAAGTCATGATTTAATTGTAATTTTAAAATCTTAGCCAACAACCTTCTAAAACCCACATGAGGTGTTAAGTAAATCTTGTGGTGTTACTTTTCTCAAGAGTTGAGATTTGCATGACATCTGGAAAAGAAATGGGCAAAATTCTAACATGGGCATAATAACTTCCTTTTGTCTAAATATATTAGATTTAACAAGGAAGAGTTCTCTTTCCTTCTAATGCTCCACACTTCCATTATTTTCTACCCTCACTTATTGATACATTTTTTCCTTCCTGTTGGTCTCAGTGGCTGAACAGTTATTAGGGGAGAATTTCCATTCTGCTAATGACATATTTTTATGAAGGAATTTTTTAACAGATTAACCTTCCCTGGCCTCTATCAGTCACTGCCCCCCACCTCTACTGGGTCCTCCCCATGAGAAAACAACACTTTCTTCGTGGAGTTTATTTCACAATTCTTCGTGACTAATTCAGATATTTTTTAATGTTTTTGGAAGCCCCTACAAATGGCAAGAAAAATGGGATTCTTATCCCAACTTGCACAAATAAATTCTCACTTGAAAGAGAATGCTAGGCTTAGAAATCTGCCTCTAAAAACTGCTCATCCACTTACCACCATGAAGTACAGAACACAGTCCGCTGAACACAGGGTCTCAAAGACAAAGGTTATTCTTCCTAGTTCAGAACCCATGGCTCCAGTCATAGATGTAGGTGGTCTATTTGACAAATTAAAATAGCAATATTTATAGTATGTTCTAAATACAATTTAGAATAAAATTAAGCCACTTTTCTTTATTAAGCTAAAATCCATGCTCTTCTCTTCTCTTGATCTACTGCTGCCCCCATCCACAACTTCTCCCTCACTCAATCTTGCATGTCCACACTCTCTGTTCTAATATCGCATCTACACAACCAAGGTAACAAGCCTGAATCGCCCTCTGTTAATTCTACTAATCCATCCTTTAAAAATAAAAAGTCTCCTACTGGGAAGTTTCAAAACAAGATTAGGAAATTTGTAACATACTACTTTACAGAAAGAACTGGGAAAAAAAATAAATAAGACAAAGAATATTCCTACAAATAACTTGGACTAAGATCTCTGTGTTAAGCATTAAGCATCCAAGAATCATGGTTATAATAGCATTTAGATACACTATTTTTAAAACATTCAGCTTTATCTAAGTAATATACAATTAACATCTATAGTTTCTCAATCACTGATTCTATGGCTAATCTTAAATATAATGCATTACCCTGTGACAGCTTGTTATTTACTAAGTATTTTTTTTAATATTAATATATTCTATAAGCAGCCCTACTTATTTATTTCTATAAGGAAACAGATGTGGGGATTCTCATGGAAAAAAATCAGAATTGGTTTTCCTTACTTAAATCCTGGGATATGCAAGTTTAAGATCAGGTAATCATTATCAGAACCTCCAGCCCCACTCTGGATATGATCTCCAGCCACCTCCCAACCTGGAAATGAAAAAAGTTATTTTTATTAATAAAAATTTCATTAACGATTTTCCAACCATCTTTTTTAATAAGGTAAAAATAAAAATAAGCCTTAGTGTTTATGTTCAAAGTTAGAAATACTCCAAGAAAATTCCCTATTTTTAATTTGCAGTTACAAATTTCATGCAGAGGTAGACTTCTAGATACCAAAAAAGATTTTCCAAATGATCCCCAGGAGGAACCAAGTAATGCATTATTTTGCAAAATAGTTATTTAATGGGAAAATTAAAACAGTTTTCTCAATGAAGCATGACTTTTAACTAAAACAGATGGTCTTTATCAATTTTAATATATTGAGATAGAAATCCTAGTCTTCAGGCAACCAATGAGAAGGAGAAACTTCACATTACTTAACGAAGAAGATTTGGAGTCTGTAGTTCTTCCTCACAGTTTGCTGTACTGTTGTTCCCTAACTTAATCCTTGTTCTGCATTAATTCACTTATTTATTTATGCAACTAGCGTTTAGAGTGCCAAGAACTAAAATGTGCACTAAGATAGAAAAACAAGACAAGGTCCACCCTCACTGAGGAGCCAGAGTAACAGTGGAAGCGAAGCTGGGCATGACTAGCTCAATTTTGCCACTAACACCCTGTGGTAATAGCCTGTAGGTTAAAAGCTTCTGCTTAGTTCTGCATGTGGTCCAGCTAATTATAGGAAGAATTTCCTTTGTAGTTCAACTCTAGAAGAAAGAAGGTAACTGTCTCCTTCCCAAAACTAACTCCTGGGGAGATAAGGAAAGTATGCACATAAGTAACAATGCTGTGTTAAAGATTTACAGGAACATTGAGACCTGACCTTTGTCACCCAAAGTTAACTGACCAAGAACAAATAAGTTACATAACCTCCTTGGACCCTTGCGGATGACCAGATGCCTGTGCTCATCAGTTACCTCTTGCAAGCCTCTTCTTTTCCCCCCTTCCCTTAACATAAAAAGGAGCCTAAGTTCATATTAACTTAAGATGGTACTTTAGGATATTAATCTGCCATCTTCTCAGTTTGCTGCCTTCCGGAATAAAAGTCACTTTCCTTGCCCCAACACCTTATCTCTCAACTTACTGGCTGTCATGCAGCAAGTGATACAAGCTTGGATTCAGTTACATCAGCAGAATACAAGAGACAGACACATGCTAACAACTGTCAACAGTATAGAGCTGTGCACAGAAAGTTATATGAGGTCTGTCCTCCACACAGGAACAATCAACATTCCTTAAACTGAAATGATCACAGTAAAATGAGGAAAAGAGAAGTGTCTCCAACATAGCATCAAGCAAGGTTATTCATTAATGGCAAAACCTTAGCATCGGCACTTCCATATCCGAAAGAAAATATCAATATTGGCTACTTTAAGAGGTGTAAGAGAGAAAGAGAAAATGAGGAAAGGATTAATATCACTGCTGGATTGATTTGACAATTTTTGAAATATTACAATCAGCAGTTTATAGAAAGGTGATATGTTGAATACACATCAATCAGGCTAATCTTAAAAACAATATGTACAAACATTTCTCACGTTTGAATACTGCCCATTTCAGGGTCCCCCCAGTGTCCTCCACTTACTTAGGAGAGAAATGCCAATTGATCAACCATCTAAAGATTTCTGTGGTTAGAAAGAGAGATAAGCAGGCATTAACTCCTAATTCTAAGAGCCGAATACCCGTAAAACTTTCTTTCCCCAGTGGAACAACAGGCCCTTGACTGCAGTACAGGTAATATGAGAGGCATTTAGGTTAGAGAGACTGCAAACTTGTGGTGGGCATAAGAGGGAGAGGGATGTTTCCACATGGAGCAATTCTGTACCGAGAAAGAAAGGACTTTATGAATGTTTCCATAAGAACATCTCCTATGTTCAAATCGCCATGAGGAGGGATGGAACAGCACGGAAGGCCAAAGAAAAGGCGACAGTATGGGGATGATAAAGAGAGATACATTTGGAAGGGACTGATACCTCTGCAAGAGGAAACAAACATTTCTCATGTTTGAATATTGCCCAGTGCAGGGCCTCCCAGTTTCCCCACTTTTTTTTCTGTCCTGACCAAGAAATACAGAGTGCCTTGACCACCCTGTGACCTGGCCAGCCGTGTGTTCCCCCACCAAGCTTGAACTCACGCTGGGGCCTTGAGTGTTCCCAGGCACTGACAAAGGTGTTTTGGTTGTTGTCCAAAACTCTGAAAGAAACTAGCCCCCGCCCTGAACCAAACTCCTCAAATCCTCATATACACTCCTTAACTCAACTCCCTCATTTCAGACATACCTAGGTAGAACGAACATCCCTTGTCTCGCTGTCCATGGCAAGGACACACTGCAGGGGACTGATCCCACCCTGGAGTTAGTGCTTCCTTCTGTGGAATACCAACCAGGGGACCCTTCTTGGGCCAGTTTGGGGCACTCCCTTGTGGGAATTCCCTGCCAGCCACTTTTGGGAGATCCCAGCCACAGATTGAACTGAACAGAACATCTGTTATTATGGGTTTAATGTGTCCCCCAGAAAACATATGTTGAAGACCTAACCCCCAATACCTGTGAATGGGACTTTATTTAGAAATGGAGACTTCATACATCTAATCAAATTAAGATGAGGTCATTAGGACAGGCCTTAATCCAATATGACTGGTGTCCTTTGAGAGGATGGAAATACAGACACAGACACACAGGGAGGGCCCCATATGAAGACACAAAGACACAGAGAACAGACAGCCGTGTGAAGAGAAACAGAGAGTGGAGTTACGCTGCCACAAGTCAAGGAATGCCTGGGGCTACCAGAAGCTAGAAGAGGCAAGACAGGATTTTCCTCAGGGGCTTCAGAGGGAACACAGCCCTGCCAACAACTTGATTTCAGACTTCCAGCCTCCAGAACTGGAAGAGAACACATTTCTGTTGTTTTACGCCACCCAGTTTGTGGCTCTATGTTGTGGCAGCCCTAGAAACTAAATACCTATAATATGCTTAGCAGAAGAGACGTTAAATAGAGAAAGTAAAGGAATCCAGTGCTTTGAAACTCCAGACTCGGAACTCCAGACTGCCAGGGTGAAAGAACAGCTGTAAGTGGAAAGACAAATGCAGGATAATGAACTGGACAAGAAAAGCAGGAGAATGGCCTCAAAATGAAACTGGAGGGCTGGTATCCATCCAAGTGCCTTAAGGCATATAGATCATTGCTGCCCTGGAGAAGTAAGGGAGCCACAAATGTGAGTTTAAATGTTCTAAGAGCCACATTTTAAAAATTAAAAGAAGGTGAAATTAATTTTAATATATTTTATTTAACCCAATGTACCCAGAATGCTACCATTTTGACATAAAATCAATATGAAAAATTAATAGACATTTTACTTTTTTCATACTAAAGCTCTGAATATACTAGCGTGCATTTCATACTCTCAGCACATCTCAATCGGACTAGCCACATTTCAATTGCTCAACGGCCACATGTGGCTAAATGGCTGCTATATTGGACAACACACCTTAAGAATTTTTCAAAGCAGAGGTCTAAAAGTAGGGCATACCAAAAGTAGTAGAAACTCAGGAAATACTGTCTTTTACTATGCCCTGGTTGTCATTTTTATCCATTCTCAATCATAAAAACTATACGAAATAATGTCAACAAAAATACTGATTTCAAAAACATTTACTTTTAACCTAACACTCTAAAAACTGGTATAATTTTTATATATTCCCTTCTAGACTTTGTCTATATGCACAGGTTTACAAGGATATATGCAATTTTATATTTTTCTTTTTCCGTAAGAGTGAATCCCATATTTTCCATGTTTCTATATATACTTTATATTCTAAGATTTATTTTTTTGTTTTTAAAAATCATATTTATTATAAAATTTTTAAATCTATAGAAACAAATTAAAAGATAAAACTTAAAATTACTTATAATCTCATTACCCAGGAAAAAATAACATTAACATGTTTAGATGTTTCTAACATCTTTTTACTATCTTTTTTCTACCATCTTTAAATACATATATGTTTTTACATCACTGAGCTCTTATAGATAACATTTTGGATAACGGTTTTATAAATTAACATTATTGTATAAGCACTTTTCATTTATAAATACTTCATTGATGTGTTAATGACTGAATTAACATTTTATCATTTAGGCAGATATAATTAATTTCCACAATTTACCAAATCACTCACTACAGGACTCACCTCTTGCTGACCACACATCTATTTTAACTATTCGGATTGTTTTTACCTTTTACTCATATAAATATCACTATAATGAACATATTTTTGGTAAAGTTTTTCTGTATTTCAGTATTTCTCTAGAAAAGAATACCAATAAAAGAGTTACTGGATCAAATGAATATGTTTTTAAACTAATATTTTATGCTATTATTCTGATTTTGAAAGCAATGTGTTTCTATATGGAGTATTTATTAAATATAGTAAACTACAATAAATAAAAATAAAAGTATTCATACTTCCCAGAAATTTCCCGCCCACAAAAGATAGCCTCTTCACATTTTGGTGTATTTCTTCTTAGTCTTTTTCTAGTATATACTTTTTTTAAAATAGACCTTAGGCTTTACTGTATAATCTATTTTCTGATCTTTTCATTTTAGCATTCTCTTATGATTTTCTAATCATCATTATATCAAAAGTATTCCCCCTTCAAAAATCTTTTGTACATTTAATCATAATGACTTAACAATATGCTGTTATATCATCATTTTATTTAACCATACCCCCACTGTTGAAAACTAAGTTTGTTTTCTCCTAATTTTTTTGCTCTTATAAATAACACTAAAATTAACATCTTTGTGTACAAGTTCTTTCAGTACATCATATTGTTTTCTTGGTATAAATTCTGAGAAGTGGTATTATTGGTTTGGAAAAAGGGAACATTCTAAGTCCCTGAAATGTACTGCACCAAATTGTTTTTCATACAGCTTATGATGGTTGTGTAACATTTCATTTCATCCCATTTATATAGCACAACTTTCATAAACAGTATCCTATTGCTGGATATTTAGATTATGTCAATTTTTGTTGTAATAGAAAATGCCCAATGAGCATCCTCATGAATAAACAGTAACTTGTCTCCAACTTTGAATTCTTCTTAGACAAAATTCCAGTACATGAAGATTTACTTCTATATACCTGTTCCACAACTGCACAAACTTCAGACTGAGACTACACAAATCTCAAAGTCTCAAATGTCTCCCAAGTCACACAGTCGAGGTGTCAAAGCACACCCGCTCTAACTCCACGACTGGGTGGGTACCTATCTCGTGCAACAGGTCGCCCCTGCCTCTCCGTCTGACCCTCATTCTTATGAAGGCTGCTCCTCATAAGGTTGGTTACTGTACCGCCAAGTCACAAAATAGACATCGCCTTTTATGTTTGTGTTTTTCACATTACTGTTTGCTATTTCAATATCATACACTAACACTGCAGAAATGTATACTTTTCAAATGAATAATCGAACATTTCTGAAAATTAGCAAAAATTTAAAACATACCCTCTAAGTAAATTAGTAAGCAAATGAATAAATATTGTCATATCAGTTAGACTAAGTCCTCTATAAAATCAAATACAAGTTTCAGATAATCTTTAATAGTAAGTGACCACACAGACACACACACACACGTACAAGCACACACACATATAAACGTATTAGTTCTTTCATGGAGTCATTCAATATCCTGGCCTTCCCAATCTTATTTTTCCAATAGGTCTTAACTTTCTCAACTTAGAACTCAATGATAGGGCATTTTAGGAACATAAGCCATCATGGTCAGGTAATAACAATTGTATTTTTTCTTCTTCTCCCTTAGGAGAAATTTTTTAAAGTAGGATTATTTGTCACTAAAGAGGAATATATTGTGTTTAATATATATCAAAGCTTTGTCTTTGTCTTTTTCACTCACTTGTTTAACCAACATTATTCAAAGACCCATTATTTGTCAATCTCTGTGCGCATGTGTACACCTCACTTCCTATATCTCAAGCCTGTTTATTTTGGATAGGTACTTACTTAAAACATATGTGCTAAAAAGCCTGTGTGTTTTTGTGTGTTTACAATAACTAAACATAATATAGAGGAAAGTGAGCTAATAAAACATGCTGATGAGCTGATAAAAATAAAGGATGCATTTTAGTGTAAAGCCCTGGTATTTATAACACCTACCCCTAGCATCAAGCTTCAAAATACACACATAGGTATTGCCATTCATTCAACCAACAAATACTGCAGAACAACTAGGTGCTAGGCTCTCTAAGCACCTAAAATGGAAAAAAACAAATAAAATCCAGCAACTTTCCTATAGAACTCTATAGTAAGTGTAATAATGTAACCCTAAGTAACATTTTCAACTTTTCAATAAGTGAGAATCATATACATTTCGTAAACACATCATAAATTTCATAGGCAAGGGGAATTTGAGATCACTTAACCCCTCACTATTGTACAATGCTGAGCCAGATTATTCAAGACAGAAATGCTGTCACACTACTGTTTAAAATGGTAAACAACATAGATTTCATTGCCTCCCCCTTGGTAAATCTACTCTGGTATTTATACTCATAAATTGGTGATCCTCAATATCTACTTCAAAACCAACTCCAGAAAATGCAAAATTAATAGTTATATTCATATAGGAAAGTGGTCATCTGGCTGTGACCACATTTTCTATTTTTCTGTGAGCACTAGAAAATGGGTAGGTAGCCAAACGATAAGACTGAAGTTCCTCATACCAATATTTGGTATGTTTTAGAGAGCTGAATCTGAGAATGAATCATGTATCTGCTGCCAAAATACACCAACTAGGCTGATTCTGAACTTACCATTCATTCCATCACACTTTGAATTCCCAACATTGAAGCAGGAAGTTTTCATGTTGCCAGGAAGGACATTCCACCATTTATATTCAAAGCCAAGCGCAGGCTCCGTTCCTGCTGGACACGGTCTGCATTCTACAAGGGAAAAGTAGGGTAAACAATTAAAATTAAACTGCATCTGGACAACATCCTCTGCCTCTGTTCTAGGCACTACTAAACTATAATTAGCAGAGAGAGAAGTGAGAAGGAAAGATATTGGACCACCAATTCCCTTAGGAAATAATAACTGTTTCAAAAGAAATCTGGAAAAAATTCTGGATTATATATATATATATATTAATTATAATATGGTCCATATATACCTTACCAACACAAAAAAGAAAAAGGAGAGATATAAAACCTTTTAAAATAACTCCTTCATTTCTGGAAGTAATTGCTAATACTGAATTACCCTCCATAAGAATAATTCTGAAACAAGTTCGAGTTCTTCCACATGTGACCTTAGAATCAGTTCCCTCTACTTTAAGAACACGAAAAGATTTCACCCTTCCTTTTGGTTACTAAACATACCAGAATATTAATACCATTTGATTATGGACTGACTGATTACTTGAAATTCAAAATATTGACTATGTTGAGAAATGGTGCTGAGAGTTGAGAGGTTAGGGAAGAGTTAGATTTATAAATAATCCTGATTTAAATTAACATCTGCAACATTGAAATAGTAGGGTCTTTTCTAATTATTTTTAAAGACACTTTGCATCATCACATCAGTAAGAAAAGGAGTAAGGAAATAAACCATTTATTTAACAAACACTCCCAGCTGCCAAAGCACTACAGAAGACATTTTTATATAACCTTCTCAACAATGATGAGCTAAATATCATCCACTATCTTACAGACAAGAAAATAGAGGTTCAAAGGGTTTTAACAACTTGGGTGAATCACACTATTGGTAGTGTGCAGGACATAGATTCAAACTGAGTCAATTTGACTTCAAAGTCATGTTTATGCTGTCTCTCAGAGGGTATTAAGTATATGGCACAACTTGTATTCAAACTGAATATCTGCAACTAAAATGTGCTGTAATATTTGTCTAAGATTAAAATAAATTCTGTAACCACTTTTTATATTATTATTTGGTAAGTATTAAAATTTTTCCAACAGCAGACTTTTAAACAATCTACTTAGGGACTATTTTAATTGCCATATGATCAAAATGAGCAATATTTGCTATTATTATAGCATAAAATGCAAGTCATTATTCCAAAGTTAGAGGAAATGACATTTTTTGCTTGTATGAATATATGTGCACACACACATACCAGAGAAGAAGCACTTATCCTTAATCATTTATATGGTGAAATTTTCTTACCAATATCCACAGGCAAACAGTCACCCTACTAAGAGAAAGTTACACAAGATGCCATTAAAACAGCTATCCTGGTATTTTAAATAAGCCATTGTGGCCTCACAATTCCATTATCACATTTCTCAACTCTTCTATAAGAAAGTGTTTCAACATTCTTTTTATGGAAAAATTCTTCCATAAAAACAATTTATAACAAGGTCACAGTATTCCAACAAGGTCAGTTTGCTAACGGTCCAATTATTGAGCCAGTTGACATGTTACCTTTTGTTCCATCTGAAAATGTTCCAGAAGGGCAGGGATGGCAAGAAGACGACCCATTATTGTAAAATCCAGGGTTGCAAGGTGGACAATCCTTCTTCTCTCCAGAAGGGGGCAATCTAATAGCATCTGTGACATCCTCCCGGCAGATTTTGGGCTCTATCCATTTGTACATTATCTGAGTCTGTGAAAAAAGTGAGAAAGTCATATAACATGCCTATAACAAAAATGTTAAACTGACAGCCTAGGAAAAGTGCAAATAGTGACAGAATAGAAGGGCCAGCTGAAGACAATCTAAAACATTAGTGACAAAATGAAAAGAAAAAGAGAAAACCTTGGTGGGCAAATGACCATCACTTCCAAACGTTTTTACACTAAACTGCATATGGCCTTACCTCATGCATAACATGTTCCCCATCGTAAAATCCCTCTTTAAGATACAGGTAACATGACTATTACCCTCCCTGGCCACTCACTGCCTTTATTCCATAACTAACGTAAGTTTCTATGCAGCAACTCTCTTTTCCATTTTGAGACCTCCACTACTCTCTTCCTGTCCTCCAGATGCTTTGCACATAATGCAGAAGAAAAAGGTTATTTTTCAAAAAGAATAGATCAAGCTTTGCACTTTAATCCTGTTAGTTCATAAATATTGGTAGTTGCTGCGTCTTCTTCAATAACCTGATGTTAGACTGTAAGAGCTGTGGATAAAATATTTTCTAGACCGTGTTCCCTGTGCTCTGAACATCAGGATTAAGACAGCCTCTGCCTGAAGAGGAGTAGTCTTTTAAACCCTGTTCCTACAGTCTCTCACACACGTGTTCACCCCCACAGAAAACAAAATACAGCTTAAGTCCTCACTTAATGTCATAGATAGGTTCTTGGAAACTGCAACTTTAAGTGAAATGACATAAAACAAGGCCAATTTCAACATAAGCTAATTGATATAAACAAGAATTAAATTCCTATGGCATATTTCTGGCCACAAAAACATCACCAAATGTCTAAATAAAGACCCTAAACACTTCTAATACTAAATATTGAAATAAATCTAAGTTATACATACATTTAAGAAAGAGTAATAAAAACAAGTAACATAATTATTTACCCAATTTTTGGTGAATCAGCGAGTGATGGTGATTGTAGTGGTGGTGGGTTAAATCAAGGAATAAATGTTTGCAAAATGAAAATTGTCACGAGCTCCTCCTACCACCAGGCAGTTCAAAAGCAAACAAGAATAAATCTGGTGGGCTTCCTGGGAACTTTTATACAGCATGATTTATTGCCATGCATTTGCATTATTATCATAGACTTTATAAAGTTTTATTTTACAATGATTTGTGTTTACTCATCCATTCATTTTCTAGCCTGCTTATTCCAGTCCAGGGCGGTGGTTGGCAAGCGCCTATCCCAGCAGCTGAGGGCGCAAGGCAAGAGCCCACCCGGGACAGGACGCCACTCCATCGCACGTGCACTCACACACCACCCGCACTCACTCAGGCTGGGGCAATTGAGACACGCCAAGTAACCTAACGTGCACATCTTTGGAATGTGGGAAGAAACCAGAGCACCCAAGAGAAAACCCACATAGGCATGAGGAGAACAAACTCCTCATACACAGTGGCCCCAGTCAGGGATGGATTTTTTTTTTTTCATCAACATTACAACCAAACAACACTGAACAAAGCATTATTCGAGGACCTGCTGTATATGCAAATAGCTGTAACTCAGCTAAACCCAAAAGATATTACAGAATTATTCTCATTTTGAAACCAAAAATATCAAATGGGTTAGCCACTCCAAAACAAAATTGATATGCTCAGTGGCGAAAAAAGAAAAGGTATTCTAAATGCAGAGTAAAATAAATCAACTATCTCATAACTAAATACAGAGTTTTAAAAAGACATTCAAAGTCCCTTTTAGTAGACATTTCTGCTGAAAGTAGTCTTTCTCCTTTAAAACAAATTCTGCAGCAGAAAGTCTTCTATGGAAGCTTGAGAACCAAAATTAAAGGCAGTTCTCTAGAGCTAGTTCCAGTTAATAGAAAATTATGTATAGTAAGCCCTTTAGGCCACTCAATCTTATTCTCAAGTATTCTTATGGAAATAGAGATTACCTTATCTGAAGAAAGATACTTAATAAAATGGTTTCAAGGTAAATGTCTCAGCAGACTTATAAATAAAATTTTTTCATTTAACAGCTCTCTTTTCCCACATTCATTTGACGGCTCACACACATCATGATGCTCTTGAACCAGCCACTTCACATCCGCCTTTCTTACCGTCTGTAAAATAACGTCCACCCCTGCTGGGGCTTCCTAAATAGCCGTAAAAGCAAATTAGAGGCTGTACCCAGAAGGGGCTCTTAACACTCCTCAAGAAAGGCACTCTAAAACTCAGAGAATCTAAACAAATGAAACATCATTATATTATGGGAGATTGTCTTTTTAAAATTCTGGCTTAACAAGATGCCTCCCAACTGCCTTGTGCTCCGTGATGTTCTGGCTCAGGAGGCCTCAGTCAAGCAGGCAATTTCTTGCTTCTCAGCCTCTCCCAAACCTTGATCATTTCCACCTGCAAGCAACTGGGTACTCACCATTTGCCTTTCTTGGAATTACCCACACCATTCTGCCAACTTGAGTCTGACCCCTCCTTCAAAGCCACGCTCAGTATCTACAGCTGCTCTACGAAAGTCCTTAGCCTACCAACTACATTCACCGAGATTGCTTTTTTATGAGGGCTTTGCTGCTTTTGTTTTCCCATGCAGTGACCTTCTTTTCCCCTTTATAAATACTTAACGGCCTTGATCACCATCTTCCTTTATGTGGAAGACACCACGGGAAGTTAACATTTTACTGGCAGTTCTAACCAAGGCTTTAGGCAAGAAAATGTTCTAAAATTAAATGGTGGTGAATATGCTAAAAACACTGAAGGGTACACTTTAAATGTATGAATGATATGTATGAGAATTGTACCTACGTAAAGCTGTCTTTTTTAAAAGGAGATGGTAAAAAGAGACTACCTGGAAAACTTTATTTTAAAAAACTCAGAAATTTCTAGTCTATGAAAAATGCTATGTTTTCCCATTATCCTAATTAAGGAGCAGAGTATATTTTACTTGCTTAAATCCTATACAAAGAAAGGCAGATCTAAAAAACACATCCTTTTATACACTGTTTTTAATATCCCTTACACCTTTCTCCTGCTTTTTTTTATCCCTTACACCTTTCTCCTGCTTTAGCATTTGGGATAATTTGTAATACTGAAGATCATTAAAAAGCAAAGGAAGTATAAAACAATCTAATATCAAAATATTAGCAAACTCTGTATGATCCATGAATTTCCTAGATTCAGAGATGGAAAAGTTGTATAGTCTAACTCCTTCTCCTAGAAGGCTCCCTTCTAAAACAGCCTCTCTCCCAGGCACTCTTCAAGCCTTGGCAGAAAGTTTTCTATTTGACAAAACATCCATTCCAGGATTGGGCAACTCTGCTTGTTACAACATCAGTATATGCCACTGGAATTTACCTTCTATAAATCCACCTGATTTTACCGTATGGGATAACACAGAAAAGTCTATCTCTTCTTTTCTAAAATTTCCCTTCAAATACTTAAAACAATTCTTTAGGAAATTCTTATTGAGTATCTACTATGTATAGAGCAAAGCACTGTGGAAGATTTAAGTATTAGTAAGATAAATTTCTCTGAAGGAGATTATAGCTTAATAGTGATAAGACAGGTTCACAGCAATTTATTATAAAAAATAAAACACATAAAAGGGATACAAAGCATTGGAGTTGGAAACAGACAATTTGGGTTAAAACTCCACCCCTTGGGCCAGGCGTGGTGGCTCACGCCTGTAATCCTAGCACTCTGGGAGGCCAAGGCGGGTGGATCATTGGAGCTCAGGAGTTCGAGACCAGCCTGAGCAAAAGCGAGACCCCGTCTCTACTAAAAATAGAAAGAAATTAATTGGCCAACTAAAAATATATAGAAAAAATTAGCCGGGCATGGTGGCACATGCCGGTAGTCCCAGCTACTCGGGAGGCTGAGGCAGAAGGATTGCTTGAGCCCAGGAGTTTGAGGTTGCTGTGAGCTAGGCTGACGCCATGGCATTCTAGCCTGGGCAACAGAGTGAGACTCTTCCTCAAAAAACAAAAAGAAAAAAGAAAAAAAAAAACTGCACCCCTAAGACTTACTAGTTATGACTAGCTACGACTTTAGGGAAATTACTTACCCTCATTAAGTCTCAGTTTACTCATCTGCAAACTGAGTGCAATAATGTCTAAATTGTGCAGCTGTTAAAAGAAATTAGAGGCAATGTTTGAATGTTTTAAATATATACACATGCACATATGAAGTGAGTACACAAATACATAAATGATAGCTGCTTCTGGTATTAATATTATTACTATTACTATAATTATCTCATTATCTCCAAGAGAAAGTGTCATGGAGTGTCATGGGTCAAAGTGTCACAAAGTGTCATGAATGCCCAAAGAGATGAAATCTCTGAAACAAGTAGGAAACATCACAAAAATAATCATGATTTTTCCATCCCAGGATGCCTTTCCTTCCACTTGAAAAAAAAATTTCCAGATCCTTCAGTCATACTTCTTTCCTCATCTTTATTGATTCACAATTTGATATACATACTCCCAATGTTTTCATAAAGTTAATGATTTTTTAAATATTGAAAATAAGTCACCTGACTCATATTCTTCTTCATATGAATTAGGATATGTATAAATAATTTGCTATATTTATATTACTCTGGCAAATACATGATACTATTCTGCTAGTTGATATTCATTTATTAAATCAAACATTTCTCACATATGGTCCTTCAATTAGTCATATATCCACTTAACCATATCATTTAGTCCACAATTCTCTATCTTATCCATAAGCAGATCATGAGAAGTTCTACCAAATATCTTGCTAACATTAAAACATGCCTTCTCTTGCTGAACACATGCCTAGTATCACTGGTCAGCATACTTTTGAGTTCAAGCTTCAAGCACTGATTTTGTACATGTGCTTGTCGGTACCTACTTGGGTACCCTTCCTTTTAGGTAAGAAATAGGCTCTTCCCACACTGGGTCAGAACTCCAGAAAATTCAGACTTCTCTGCTGTAGCAATAATAATAATTAGAAATAATAATTCATTTTCTTTGATTGACTATCTCTTTCTCTACAGTCTAGACTAGTGGTTCTCAAAGTGCTGAGATCCTGGACCAGCTGAATCAAAACAATCTGAGACCTTCCTGGAAACGTAAATTCTCAGACCCCACTCCAGACCTACTAAATCAGAAAATCTGGGACAGGGCCTTCCTGGTGAGTCTGAAGCACACTAAAGTTTGACAACCACTGCTCTACATCTATGAAGACATTGACATTTTTCTTCTATCCTTAGCTCTTCCCTCATCACCCCATACTCTGTATTTAACCAGTGCTCAGTAAAGAATTACTAAAAGAATGAATGAGAAGGCATTCCACATTTTCCTTGATATTAATGAGAATCTCTCAGGATTAGAATAGTTTCAATTACCAATTAAAATTTTCCCGAAAAACTTTCCCTGCAGGCAAGAAGCAATCTAAACTTGTGACATTGCTGTGTCATATAAATTGGCAATATTTGGAATCTATATACCTCAGAAGCTGCTTTCCTTGTCAGTCAATTTGATCCTCTCCAAGCAAGGGCAAAATAGGATCAAAGAGAGCATAACAGGACAAAGAGAACCAAAACATAGTCATTGAACAACCGGGGAAATATCATTAAGCCACTGGCAAATCACCAGGCTATTCTCAGTAACAATGGAATGCAATTTTTAAAGATGAAACCAGAACAAACAAAAATGTTGGAACAAAAACAAAAACAAAAATCTCAAATTCACATAGGCAATCTAAGCTTCTTCACTATATACATATTATTTCACTAAGTTCCCACTGCCTTTTTGTTTACTTCTGTAGCTAGGAACATTTATCTTGAAATGGCTTAAATCCCTTTTTAAAACAAAAAAAATCACTGAGTTTATGGAGTGCTAACACATTGTTTACTTGTATACCAAGAACATGTTCAGAGTTCACCCAGACTCAAGAGAGAAACATAATTTGTGCATCTGTGTGTACACAGCATGCCTGCAGGTGCATCCATGTATCCAAATGTGTACATTCTGCGTTTATACATTTAACATGTGGTCTTACTTCCATTAGACCAAGGTCAACGAGACTTTGTCATGCTATTTATTGACATTATATTCATTGATGTAATAAACTCCTCATTGACATAGTAAAAATATAGTTTTTGGACATTTTCATCATAGCCAAGACCCTATTGTATATTAGATCTCATTCATATAAGCTTCATTAATGCTGAATTAATGATTATTACATGGAATAAACTAAATTTGCTTTTGCCTTACTTATTAATAAGGCAAGTTTAGCTAAGATAAGTTTACCTAAACAAACATTATCCAAATTACTTTTTAATCCGCTTTAGTGACACATGTCTACATACATTTTCTAAACAGAAATAGCCCTTACTTGGCCATTATTATAGCGTCATTGAGACCTGACTTTACAACTCCTTGTCAGTTAACAGCTGTTAGTTTGAGTTACTGTTCTTATTAAAGTAATAGCTGTACTTCTTATCATTGAAATTTCCCATTAAGTTAAACTAGAATGTACTTGGTCTTAAGCATTCAAAAGAATATTCCTTAAAAAAAAAAAATACCAAACAAACTTAAGGACCTAAGGGTAAGATTAATAATTATACAAGTATAAAAATGTAGATTAGAAACTAAGGATGTAAAATTAAGAAAAGTAATAATTTTACTGCCGTCTACATGTATTTTCCAAACTAAATCAAGAAAATAAATGTCATTATTTCAAACATATATAACGAGTGCTGCAGAGCAGCCACTTTCATCTCACTTTCCCCTCACTACCATATGCTGGTAGAGGCTAATTCTTTAATTAAGAGAATGGTGGGTCAACTGCAGAGTTTATGTGTGTTTTTCCTCTAGCTAAGTGCCGTTTATATGGTAATTACTTTGTATTTTCTAAATGCAATTAAACAGTAATCTGCCACACCTGAATAGCCTATGGCTGCATGGCTCTTATTGACAAAACCTACTGAGTAACCAAATAATTAGAGAGAACTTAGAAGATATTTCTATCCTGTGAGTCACAGCACATATTTTATGGCTGTGCTCATCCTGATGTTATTACTTCTGAAAAAAATATAACTGTTAAAATAGCAGAAATTCCACAGCACGATTCACAATTGCAAAGACATGGAATCAACAACCTAAGTGCCCATCGATTGAAGAATAGATAAAGAAAACGTGGTATATATATATACTACGGAGTACTACCCAGCCACAAAAAGGAATGAAATAATGTCATTTGCAGCAACTTGGATGGAAGTGGAGAATGTTATCTCAGGAATGAAAAAACAAACACTACATGTTCTCACTAATAGGCGGGAGCTAAACAATGGGTACACATGGTCTCAAAGTGGTGTAAAGGACACTGGAAACTAAGAAGGGTGGGAGGGGGATGAAGGATAAAAACTTATCTATCAGGTATAATGAACACTATACTAGTGACGGGCACACTAAAAGCCCTGACTTCAGCATTATACAATTCATCCATGTAAAAAGAACATTTGTACCCCTAGTATGTTGAAATAAAAATCATTTTTAAAAAATACCAGTAATTCATTGAGCTATGTACTAGGCACTTCACATTGAATAGCTCTTGTAGTCTCATGGCAGCCTTATAAAGTAGGTACTATTAATAACATCATCCTCATTTTATAAATGAAAAAAACTGAGCCTTAGAGACATCAAATAATTTGTCCCAGAAGTAAGTAGTAGATCGGAAATTCTAAGACAGGAAGGTGGGCTTCAGAACCTAAACTCTTAAATTTCCTTTGTACACTTACATACATTTGTCATAAATCTCTCTCGTGAACAAATTAGAGTCTGCTCAAATCAGGAAGAGGATTGGGTAAACAAGGTATGGAGTTGACTGAACACTGCTGATACCTTTCCTTGTTCATCACATGGAGTGTGGATCTGGAAATAGTCTTTCGTGGTACAGGGAGGGCGCTCTATACATTCGCTGGATCCTTCCTCTGCAACATAAAAAGCATTTCAGAAATGGGTCAATTCCTTTATGACTCTAACAAAAGGCAAAAATCAAAACCAAAAAAAAGCAAACTTAAAAGTAAAAATAACCTTACCAGAGCAATTTAGGTAGCACTAGGGAGGCCCAAAGAAAATAAATGCCTACATTTTTCTTTTCCCTAGAGCAATAATAAATGTTTTCATGATATACATGGAGCATATCATAGTTTTCCTAGAAAACATTAGATTTCTTCCAGTTATCACTGCACATTGGAAATGTGGAACAAATTAAAAGTTTCTAAATGTATCTCTATGCCAATAAATCATCTAAAAGTACAAATTTTTTTAGATCAGTGTCAACATATCCACAGCAGTTACCTGTAGGGTGTGAGACAGAAAAAAATCATAGACAAAGGGGAAAGTCATTCAGAAAGGGATAATAAGACGTCATACATTATCCATTCAATATCAGTTCACTTCAGCACTTTTGTGTCTGGCCACCATTGCCATCACACTCCATGTGTGACTTCTGGCTTCTGAATGTACATTTGACCAACATATTAGAAAGAAAAAACAAAGAATGCAAACTAGTTCTACCTGAAAACTGGGAGTCCTCTTTACACCTTATGCATTCTTTGGCTCCTTTCTCAGAATAGGTGTTTCTGGGACATACTTGACAGGTGAACGAACCAGGTTTGTCGCTGAATGTGCCTGGCTTGCACGGAAAGCATTCAGATGTGTATGCCACCCCTGTGTGGGAATGAGAAACACAGCATGGGAGGGAGGACCAAGCACCAACAAGCAAATCAGCTCCTCTTGCTGCTCCTACCCAGAAGTGAGAGAGAAATATCAGACATAAGCTCAGCCCAAATCTTTTATTCCATTAATTCAGCACTAAGAAAGCATTTACTGTGTGCAAAGAACTGGGATAGATACTGAACTAAACACAGTAAGTACGGCAAACACTTAAACAAGAGGTTGAGATTTGACAGTCATAATAATAATGTATAAACTGAATTATCAAAAGACAACTCCACTAACTCATGAGATAAACCCAAGGTCCCCTCCAATTCTGCAGGCCTACTATTCTCTGATCCTTGTGATAACCTGCTCCCTTTTCTCTCCACTGCTCCAGTCACAGGTAAGAACTAACAGACTGTAGAAATGGCTTGACTTGCCTTCAGGTTTGTAATTCCAGCCCTTGCCAGCAGATGTCCCTATGACTAATGAGTTAACACAACGTTCTCAGGAACAAGCCCACTTAGAATGTATTAGAATGTAAGTCAAACTTTAATAAAGGAGAATCACTGCTTTAATTAAAAATACCCCTAATTGAGAATGAACCATGCCAGGGTTTATTGGCTTCTCTCCTGGGCCAGGAATTACCCAGTTGGTTCAGACAGGCATAAGAGGTTCAGGAAATCGGGCAAGAGATTTATTGTTATTTTTTAAGGATATAGCAGTGACTAGATTATCAATTTCCTGGGTAAGTTCAGTGTTTGGCACAATAGTCATTTCTCAAGTGAATAATAGGCTCTCATTAACAAAGAAACTTTTATTTTATTTAAAGACACCTAAAATTGTCATTATGTTTACTTTTCACACTGATTAAACTATTCAGTTTGAGGGTACAAGAAAAAAATAAATAACAGTCAACTGGGAATAAAACCAGGGTCTCTAGACTTGTATGATACCTAACATATTAATTTCTGTCCTATAAACCCTTGAGCCAGTCAAACCAAAACTCTAATAAATATTTTAAGTAACTATAAGATGTGATAGATGACTTCTAAAACAGATTGCTGTGAAATACCTTCAATTGTGATATTTTTTACCAACACAGGCTTGACCGCCTTAGAACCCATAAGGATCCCTGTAGTTCTCCAGTATAGGATGTTTGTGCCTGATTTCAGCATTACCTGTAAATAGAAACATAAGATGTTCAGGTCAGATAAACCACGAAATTTCCCACACCCCAAAAGCTGTTCCCTTACACGTTTTTTCAGTGTATTACAATAAAACACCATTAATTTAAAACCTACAATTTTTGGTGGGGAGAACAGGGTCTCACTCTGTTACCTAGGCTACAGTACATTGGCATCATCATAGCTCACTATAACCTCAAATTCCTGGGCTCAAGTAATCCTCCTGCCTCAGTCTCCTGAGATGCTGGGACTATAAGCACACATCACCACATCATGCTAATTTTTCTATTTTTTGTAGTGACAGGGTCACACTATGTTGCTCAGACTGTTCTCAAACTCCTGGCCTCAAGTGATCCTCCCACCTTGACCTCTCAAAGTGCTAGGATTTCAGGTGTGAGCCACCACATCTGTCCAAAACCAAAAAATTTAAGTCAACTGTTAATTCAGACCTAAGCTCTGCAGAAGTTGACATTTTCTTAAAAAAAAAAAAAAGTTTGCCTATCCACAAAATATAGTAATAAAGAAAGAGAAAAAATCTTCAAGTTTGAACAAAAAAATAAAATTATTTTTAAACCATTTCATGAAGTCTTGGTTCATATTTAAAAGGGATTCATTTTAGAGGGTAAAAGTCCATCAGCCCTCTTGTATATTTATTTATAGGTTGCACTATTCATAAGTAGATCTTTCAGCTCTAAAAACAAAAAGGCAACAGAGTAAGTTTGCTTCTTCTAAAAATTATTTATTATATAAACAATACTGCAACAGCAACAAGAAAAAATAGGACTGTTCTTATAGGATAACCTGATCTAACTCTCTGACTCTAGAACTTTAATGATACTATGTCTAGTTTTTGCCCCGGAACATTTTTCTAATTACAAAATTCAACTAATTTTCTGATAAACTTCTTGCTGATGCAGGTAAGTGAACTAATTTTAAGGGTTCCTTGCTTTCTCATGTGCCTCTTTATTCTTCAAAGCAGTCTCTGGCTGGTCAAATTCAAACAGTATAGAATTAAAACCCACCCAACTATTTCACCCTGCCAGAGATTCAGAGCAACAGTGCACTAAGGGAAAGTAGTGCATTAAGTACTTTCCCCTTGTATTAAGACATTATAAATGAAGAAAGTATATTTGTTGTCAAGGGTTACTTGTACCTTCAAAGCCCAGTTGACTGCGTATTTAGGTAAGTGGAACTCCAGTGGAATTAATATTACTTTCAGGCATACAGATTTTAAAAAAAAACTACCCTGAAAGGATACATTGTATAAATGACCCAAGGATGAGGCACCTGTTACAACCACAAAGGCAAGAATGGATGGTCACTTACTGACACAGAGCTCAATCTACATTGCAGGCATTGCACTACGTCCTTCCTATACATCATCTAAATTAATCCTGCAAGATTGTTCCCAAATCGCCTGTAGAAACACAACTATAAGCCAGAGATTTTAAACCCATGCCTCACTCCAAAGAGACAGTGCTTGCCTCAAATAGTAACAGATTCAGCAAATCATGTAACCTGATAATTGCCTTCAAGCATTTAAAAAGATGTCTTATGGAGAAGTAGGCAGTTCCTTTACTTAATGTGACCAGAGAAGGTAGAATTTTGACCAATGGGTAGCAAATATGTAGGAAGCAGGTTGAGGCTCCAAACATAGATAAATTTTGTGATACTCAGAACTTCCCACAATGGAGACAACACAGTACCCAACAAAACAAGCTTGAAAATCACTTGTTGGAGATACTGCAGAGAATTTTAGATAAAAGGAATTCAAGAATCCTTCCAATGACAAAGCTATGGATCCTATCACATGTGACAGGGACATTTGTAAACTTACATACTCAAATGTTTTGTGTATTAGTTTTGAATAGCCTTTTTTCTTGACAATGCCCATTTGAAACAGAAGAAAGTTGGAGCATGATGGGAAAGGGAAGGGAAAGGAAGCTAGAGGGAAAGAAAAAGGCAGGGGAAAAAAACTCTAAAAATTATAATCCTAGTTTATAAAACTTAGGGGCAAATTTTTCCCTAACTGGAAATCATCTAAATTAATAGACAATTTTAATCTTTTCTTTTCTTAAACTTCTAGAAAAAGTTGGAAAAAGGAAAGAGAAGAATGAGGTTGGTGGGAAAGGAGAAGGAAAAACAGAAAGAGACTTACAGAATGAGAGCCCCATTCTCCATTGTCTGTGAGTTTTACCCACTTGTCGGTGGTGGTGTCCATCTCCTGGCACTGATCATTTTGAATCTGTGGATTAAATACAAGGGCCCTAGTAAAGCTTCTTGAATAATGGTTGTAATTAAATTCTGTACCCAACACAGACTGTGAGTGTATCTTTCAATATGCACTAAACAATGGCATGAATAATTTCCAAGTAAACACATCAAGATCTCTGGAGCCTAAGTGACAACTGCGTATGACTGAGTGGTTTCAAGTAAACCGTATTCATTATTGTAACAAAAAGGCTAACCCATTAAGGGGGACAGGGGTGGGGAGGGGAGGGAGAATAGTTAACACTGACAATGCACAGGAAGGAAACAAAATCATTATGACACATCTACCGAACTCACCAAAATGTTTTAAGAGATTGCATTGACCACACAGGCCCAATAGTATGACAATAAAGTTGATTTTTTTACAATATTTATAGCAGTAAAACTTTAAATTAAAAATAAATAGAGTCTGCTTTGTTTTCAATTTCCCAGGACTTAATCCAAATCTGTATGTAAGTGGCTATGTCAAAGTCCCAAATTTTTGTTTGGTTGTCAATGTTAATCATTTGCCATGCCAATTCAAATAACTACAAATAATATCTTTAGCACAACACCTTGTGCTTTCCAGACAATTCTTCCAAAATGCCTAGCGGTTGGGACACTACTTTTTCAAGTCTACAAAGAATACAGAGACATTAAAACCTTAGGCCATCTTTCAAATATTGCAAAATAGTCAGTGACACAGTAGAGTTAAAATGAGATCCCATCATCTGTATTTCCACTGAAAGAAATGGCTCCTTCTTTCAGCTCTGAATCATTTTGCTGCTTCACTCATCCTTCTGACCAATTTACAAACACTAAAATGTTCTCCATAAGAGTCACTTTCTAAAGACATATTAACTAGAAAGTAGATCCTTTCATCATGCAAATACCAGAGAACATCAGCTACTGAAAATATTTAATACTTACTATCCACTATCCTTGAATTTAAGAGTCATATTTATATTGTAAGCTTAATGACTATTTTAATGCAAGTGTTAAGCTACTTAAAAGTAGATAAAGACCCTGAATATACCTTTAATGGTCAGTGTGAGGATAAACTGAAAGCTTTTTTATAGCTGAAAGCAGACATCACGTGTTGCCATGACATTCTACTGGCATTCTGGAGACCTGAGTTCTGTTACTAATTCTAAAAGTAACTAGTAAAGGTATAACTTTGGTACAATCATTTATTCTTATTAGTGCTTCATTTTTATTTAAAAAGAGGGCTCAATGAAAGTTTCATATAGATCCTAAATCACCTACTTTATTGCTTTAAAATATGTAATGCCCACATGTATAACTCTCAGAACGCAACAGCATCTTTCAGTTGTCAGATGTTTCCTTTCCATTAACCATTAGCATGATGACCATGAAGTATTGAGCCTCAGAATAACTAAACTGCAACCTATTAAGCTGAAACAGCAATGCAAGAAGGAACGCGAATTTCCATCCCTTTCCAGGCTACAGCCAGAACAAAGGCACCATTGCAAGGAAGTGATGAAATTTTATGCCTTAAGACAAGGACCCTTAAGATTCTTTTACCATCCAAATACCCTTATTAACAGATCTCAAATGACTTATTTGGCAATACTAAATGCTTATTCTAACAATTAGGTAACTGCGTTATTTCTTAACTGTATTTTAGTTTTAGTAATATTGCCAAATGTCCAGTGAAATTCACTCTGAGAAGTGTTTAGTACATAAAATGCAGCTTAAAAGTAAATCTGTTTGAATGTTGCTTAAAATTTTAAACTCATCAAAGGATATTAGTGCTAGGAAGCTCTTCAAAAGATGCTGTCAAACAATCCAATTTATAGAAGGGAATGCTGAGGGCCAGAAAGTTCACTTAATTGCTCAATAACACACAGCTAACAATTACAGGGTTAGAACTAGAGCCAGAATCTTTTACTTCAATTCTGGAGCTCATATTTTTATGAAAAATATCTCTTGCTACCAAACTTTTGATTTGGAAATGCCCATTACCAAGAGCAATATAAATTTGTTTTAGAATTTTTAGGATATTTGTTCCTGAAATCTGGACCAGAATTTTTCAAGATAGTTTCCCATTTATGTATACAACACACTCTTTGTTTGGTAGAAGTCAATCTGAAAACATTTCCTCAAGCATTTAGGTCACTGCCACGATAAATATTTGCTAGATTAGATACATATCTTATCTGTTACTATCATTAAATAACTTTAATGGTTAACAGCCTATTCTGTTAGACTGTTATCCTATATTCTGTAATGCTATTTGATCTCTCACCAGAGACATCAACTAACCCATCCACTGATTCCTTTAGACTGTACAAAATTCACAGAATCAGAAACATACAGCCACTTCTAATTTTGAAATAATTGCCCTTGATTACACTTACATAATTCTAGTTAGTAAAAAACATTTGAAATTGCAAAGAGAAAAAAAAACTTTTAAGTAAAAACTAAAATTGGTAAGAACATATTTTTAACAAAATACCATCTGTATCTATAAAAATATAAAGTTAAAATGAATCTTGGAGAAAATACTTATCACACAAAACGTCTAAATCAAATGATCACCTAATGATCATAACCAAAAGTAAAACATGCCCAATGTTATTCCACAAAGTGAGATCTCAGAGGTAAACAATATTAACCAGAAAACAAACTATTATAGAAAAAAATATAGTTTAACATCAAAAGGTTCAGTTAACACAAAAACTGAGGAGGCATAAAGTAGAATGGGAACAACTAATTAAGGGAAATTTACGTGAATGTCCCTTAAAAAGTAAATTCCAGAAAATAAAAGGCCTTACAAAGAACTCAAAGAAGATGTTGTTGTCGACATACTGGTACTCAAAGAAGACATAACCTGACTTCTTAAGGTGCACCGCATAGATCAAAGACACCGTGCAGTCATCACGGTTAGACTCTATGTAATTTCCACGAGGGATCCAAGAAGAGCTGTGGAAACAAAACCAGGATGCATTTTAAGTTAGTGTTCAGAAACCACTTCTGCTCATAAAGCTATGTAACCTAGATTCAAAATCAGTTCCATAAGCAAAGTACAGCAGAAAACACCAGAAGCTTTTCTGGAACTCAGAGGCCAACTGAGAAGAGGTTCATTTCATATGGTATAACAAAAGTAAGGACCTACAAAAGGGCAAAATGTATTACAAGTTGTCTCTTTAAAATCTCCCCCACTCTTTTTGGGAATTAAAACCTGTATTCTGGCTCCAGCCAGTAATCAGAAGGGCAGAGGAGTGTTCCTTATTTTTTGTTTTAAACCACAGGAGATGGCTCAACAGAATTGTCCAGGCAGAGGGCATGAGGTCATCTTCACCAGAGGTAAGGCCAACCAGGACCACCAACCATAGTTAAACCACAATAGACCAAAGCTAAAACCCCCCTTTAAAAGCTCTGTATTTCTGCTTAAAAGCAGGATGATGGTTCTTTAAGATAAGAGTCTGCCATCCTCCTCACATGCCAGCAAATTAATAAATTTCTCTTTCCTTCTCCTCAAACCGCTTGTCCTCATTCTTTGTTTGGTAACAACAGCACATGACATCCTAAATCTTTATAAGGTTGTGTGATCAACTTGCTATGAAACCGTTATTTTTCACCAAAAAAATTTAACACCAAATAGATGACACTAATTTTAGTAGCCTTAGGTGGAATTATTCTTTCAAATAACATCTGAAATTTTATTTATGAACACATACATATGAAAGATCTACAGAAAGGAAGAAAGAGTACCAATAATGGTAAACATGTAGATTAACATATAAAGCTGTATTTTTTCACCTCTTTATTTAGGAGGTCATGTGGCACAAGAAATGAACCTCTTCTCAGTAATAGACTTGGCCTTTGAATTCCTAAGTCTTTGTAAGTTTGCTTAAAAAGCAACTTATTATTTAAAACATATTATTTTATTGTAATGATTATAACATGTTTCTAAATATGTGGCAAAAATACAAAGATGAGGGTGCAAACCATAAATGTAGCTATACTGTTGTAAGACTTAAAATTATGTAAAAGTACAATAATAATTCTAACTACACTATGATAAGAAAACATATTATAATTTCTAGTCTTCACAACCTAGGGTTAGCAAAGATATCCTAAAATACAAAAAGCACTAACCACAGCAAAAGAAAAAAATGATAAATTGTACTTCTGCATATCAAAGGATACCATTAAGAAAACAAAAAGGCAAAGGCCACAAACTGGGAAGAAATATTACACATACACACAAAAATGTATATACAAATACATATGTGTGTGTAATATATACAAGGTCTGTTCAGAAAGTATCCAGCCATGCAATATGAAAAATAAAGACATTTATTGAAGAAGATATAAGAAACATTGTACATAGGACAATAACGCCTCAGTCCCCTTCAAAGTAGGCACCTTGGGAACTCACACAGTTCTCCCAAGAGTCTCTCTTAACCTAACCTGTACATGTTCAACATTCTCAGGTGCTCCACTTGCTGCAGGCTTTCCAGAATGTGGATTACTCTCAGCAGATTCTCAACCATCTTTGAAGCATTTGTGCTTTGAAGAACTTTTAATTGTTCTGTACTCATCGCATTGTCCCCAAAAGCCTTCTGAATCATCCAAATAGTTTCCACAGAGGAATGTTCAAGCTTAACGCAAAATTTGATGCAGATTCGTTACTCTACTTGCTCAGTCATTTTGAATATGGCAGCCACACAGTACACACGCTCACTCAACAGTGTCTAGCGTCCCACTGATTAGTACAGTGAAGGCATCACTGTTCATGTGTGCGCATTACAGTCCACTCTCCCTGACTGCCAGGTTACATCGATGTTGCACAAACCATTCTCGTTATGTTAACAATGGCTGGATACTACCAGGCAGACCTCATATAAATTATACAAATATATACACATAAGAACTCGTGTCTAGAATATACAAAGAACTCCTTCAGCTTGATAATCAAATGATCAAAAAAAAAAGTAGAAAATGAGTAAAACACTTTGACATTTCACAAAATAAACACATGGACAATGAACACATGAAACATGTTCAACAGTATTATACAACAGGGAAGTGCAAAAGCCACGAGGAGATTCATTTCACCGATACACTCAAATGGCTAACATAAAACAAGTCTTGACAATACAAATGTTGGTAAACATGTGGAATAATGAGAACTCAAATACACTGCTGGTGGGTTTATAATACAACCATTTGGGAAAACTAATACTTTTTTTGTAAATTTCAGCATATATTTCCTATATGACTCAACCAATTAAAAAGAAAAAGATTGCAAGATCAAATGTGTGGAAAAAAGGAAGGCGGGAAGGAAGGAAAATAAATACAATAATATCATACTGAAATGTACATTGAGAAAATTACACTAGAAGACACTACACTGAAAAACTCCTGCTTATCACTCAATTTCTTTGATGAAGAGCTACTCCTGGTTAAAAAAAAAAAAAAAAAGGAAAGAAAGAAAAAGAAAAAAGCCATGTAAATATCTTCTGCCCACCAAACAAAGATCTAAGGTCCCATAACATCCTACTAGTACCTTCTTCTAAGGAACTCTTTTATTAAAACACACACATTTAGAGGAATCATCCTGTTATCACAGGAGTAAAATAAAGAAATTGATATCATTTGGCAAAGAGAGCTGGACAGCAAGAGGGAAGGAGTGAAGAAAGGTAGGAAGGCAAGAGGGAAGGAGGAAACACAACTTTTAGCACAGCTAAGTAACTCCCCAGGATCCTTAGCTCATGGTAAAACTTTGGGGGTCCTAAGAGACCATTCTTGTCAGAAGGTAGCCAAAGGCCTAAAGGTTAATTCTCCTATGTCCACATGAAAGGAAATGTGACATAAGCAATACATGAGAACGTGGAGGGGTATAGCCCAAAGATAAACATTTTGTTTTATTTTTTCAAAACAATTTAACATTCCTCCAGTATTGTCATAAGCAAAGCTAATGATCCCCTATAAAAAAGGTAGGAATTTAAGCAAAGGCACTTTCACCTTAGGTACTTAATCCCCTCTCTCTTATAGGAGATAATCAAGTGTTTAAATAAAGGTTATGTGTTTTCCCTTTCAAAGGAAAAGGAAAAAAAATCTGAAGTTACCCATCAAAAATTAGAAAAAGATTAGTAGAAACACCACTGGCTTAGTTTAGTTATAAATATATTATGAGAAAATTAATTCAATAGCTTTATTGTACTTTTGCATACAGTATCTACTATAGGGCAATGATTTTAACCTCATGAAAACTCAGCTACATTATTCATCATGAATGTCCAAAAATATGACTCTGCAATTAGCTTATCTATGATCCCAGCTAGTACCAAGATTATCCTCATCTTCTTTCTGGAAAAAAGCAACTAGATTCTTCTCAAGTATTCAGTCAAGACACAAAAACTGCTCTGGATTCTTACTTGTTACAGCCATCCGGCCTGCTGTCAGAAGGGCCCACCACAGTGTCCATGAACGTTGCAATGTTGGAAAATCCTGCTGGCAATTCATCCCATTCATCAAATTTGATGCCACTGCCCAAGGAGTAGGTGCCTTCACCACACTTACTGCATACCTGGTTCTTCATTTCTAGATACTCTCCAGAAGCACAGGAGAAAGCTGGAAGGAAGAATGGACAACACATTACTCACTGTCCTACACCATCAATTTCCCCCTCTTCATGCTGTCACCAGGATTATTTTTATAAAACTCTGACCATATCACACCCTAACTAAAGCCTTCCAATGCCTCCCTTATCACTACATGCATTTCACAGTCTGGCCCCACACTATTTGATCAAGCTCATCCCTTACCCCACCCTCTTCTAATCATAACAAAATTCATATCATTCCCAAAATATTTCCCCCTCTCACTTGTTGTTGTGGTCTTCTTCCCCACAGATGTTGGCCAACCCACCTTCTCTCCCTAGAAAACTTCTGTTAACTCAAAAACGACCCTCTTCCTGACAGACCACCTCCCCAGCCTCCACCAGGCATTGGGCTGTGCCTCCCTTTATATTGCCACAGTATTGTTTTATAATACCTCCATTAACATATGTATATATATGTGAGTGCATGCGTGTGTGTGTATATATCCCACTTATCAGCGTGTGTGTATGTGTATATATGTGTGTGTGTATAAACACACCCACTTATCAGTTGATGTGAAACTTTGAGCTTCAAAAAAACAAGAATCAGTTTTTTGGGATTCCTAACTAGATCTGGCACATAGTAAGTGCAAATAAAATGCTGATCCAGTGAGTGACAACAAAATACAAAGGAGAAACAGGACAGCAGTGCAATAGCGGAACAATTTATCTTCACTCTGAAACCATGAGCCATATTTTCAATATTCACAAAATCAACCTAGTCATTTTCATAACATACATCTTATTCATCACGATTCATCACGTCAAGTTCTCTGCTAAGTCTGAGAACTGTACAAAGAGACAGCAGACATGGGTAATGTGAAGAATAGTTGACACAGTTACAGAAAGAAAAGCGATTCTGCTACTAAGTTATTATTCATTCAACAAACACAAATCAATGTCCCCCAAGTGTGGGGCTCCATGCAGGGTGGTATTAGTGACTCAAATCTAGAAAAAGGCTTTCTAATCCTTTAATCAGGATATTAAAGAAACAAGAACAAAATAAAACCTCCATATTAGTCAATGAAGATCTCCCAGCAGAGAGTGAAGCTGCAAAGCCTCACATTTAGGTAGACTCCTCGTTTACAATACACTGGAAAACTTAGCCAGAAATAAAAATAAGTTAATTTTGAAAAATTAAAAACTTAGACCTAAAAATCCATGGTCATCTACTTATTCACTGAATTAATTACAATGCAGTTTTCATTTTATTTCATAAAAATGTTTCTAAACATACCCCACACACATAACACACACACCCACACAAAAGCTATTGACGCAAACAGCCACTATTACTCTACTTACTCCTTTTTTTAAAACTACTTTATCAATATAAGATTGACACGCAAAAAGCTGTGTACATTTAATATATACAACTTGATGAGTTTGGAGATAAGTATACACCTCTGAAACTATTACCACAATCTATGCTATAAACCTATCCAACACCTACAAAAGTTTTCTCCTGCCCTCTGTATTTATTTTTTTGTATGAAAGAACACTTAATATAAGACCTAGCCTCTCAGCAGATTTTTAAGTACACAATACAGAATTGTTAACTATACGCACTATGCTGTACAGATCTCTAGAACTTATTCATCTCATGTAACTGAAACTTCGTTGTTTTGTTTTGTTTCCATAGAGACAGGGTCTTGCTCTGTCATCCAGGCTGGGGTGCAGTGGTGCAATCACAGCTTACTGAAGCCTCAAGCTTTGGGGCTCAAGTGATTCTACTGCCTCAGCCTCCAGAGTAGCTAGGACTACAGGCAGAGCAACCATGCCTGGCTAATTTTTTATTTTTTTATTTTTTGTAGAGATGGGGTTTCACTATGTTACCCAGGCTGGTCTCAAACTCCTGACCTCAAGCAATCCTCCCCCCTCGGCCTCCCAAAGTGCTGGGATTATGGGCAAGAACTACTGTGCCCAGCCACTTTGTACCCTTTGACTATTATCTCCCCATATTCCACTTCTCCCCAGCCCCTGGCAACCACCGTTCCACTCTGTTTCTATGAGTTTGACTGTTTAGACTCATCATAAAAGTGGTGGCATGTAGTATTTGTCCTTCTGTGTCTGCCTTATTTCATTTAGCCTAATGTCCTCCAGGTTCATCCATGTTGTTGCAAATGGCAGGATTTCCTTACTTTTTTAAGGTTGAATAGTATTCCATTTTATCTATGTACCACATTTTCTTCATCCATTCATCCATTGATAAACATTCAGATTGCTTCCATGTCTTGGCTATTGTAAATAATGCTGCAATAAACATGGAAGTGCAGTTATCTCTTTAAAATCCTGATTTCCTTTCTTTTGTGTATACCCAGACATGGGATTGCTAGATCATATAATAGTTCTATTTTTAATTTCTTGAGGAACATCCATATTGTTTTTCTTAGCGGCTACACAAATTCCCACCAACAGTGTATAGGGGTTCCCTTTTCTCCAAATCCTCACCAACATTTGTTATGTTTTGTTCTTTTGATAACAGCCATCCTAATAGGTGTGAGGTGGTATCACGGCTTTGGTTCCAATTTCTCTGATAATTAGTGATGTTGAGCCCCTTTTTACATACCTGTTAGCTATCTGTATGTCTTCTTTGGAGAAATATCTACCCAGTTCCTTTGCCCGTTTTTAAATTGGGTTATTTGGTTTTTTGCTATTGAGTTGTAGGATTTCCCTATATATTTTAGTTATTAACCCCTTATCAGATACATGGTTTTCAAATATTTCCTGCCATCCCATAAGTTGTTCTTTCATTTTGTTGGTTATTTCCTTTGCTGTGCAGAAGTATTTTAGTTTGATGTAATTTCACTTGTCTATTTTTGCTTTTGTTGCCTGTGCTTTTCATGTCATTTCCAAGATATTATTGCCAAGACCAATGTTAGGAAGCATTTCCCTTATGCTTTCTTATGGAAGTCTTACAGTTTTAGGTCTTACACTTAAGTCTTTAATCCATTTTGAGTTGGTTTTTGTTTATGGTACAAGTATCCAATTTCATCTTTTGCATGTGAACACACAGCTTTCCCAATACCATTTATTGAAGAGACTATCCTTTCCCCCACCGTGTATCTTTGGCACTCTTGTCAAAGATCAGGTAACTGTCTATGCATGAGTTTACGTCTGGGCTCTCCATTCTGCTCCATTGCATTATATATCTGTTTTTATGCAATATCATACTGCTTTAATTACTATAACTATATAACATATCTTGAGATCAGGAAGTCTGATTCCTCCAGCTTTGTTCTTTTTGTTCCAAATTGCTTTGCCTATTCAGGGTCTTTTGTAGTTTCATATGAATTTGGGATTTTTTTCTATTTCTGTAAAAAAAAATGTCATTGGGATATTGATAAAAGTTTGCACTGACTCTCTAGATCACTTTGGGTAGTATGGGCCTTTTAACAACGTGATGTTTTCCAATCCACGAACATGAGATGTCTTTCCATTTACTTGCATCTGCTTTCTTTCATCAGTGTTTATACTTTTCGGCGTACAAGTCTTTCACCTCCTTGGTTATTTATTCTTAAGTATTTTATTCTTTTTGATGCTAGTTAAATGGGATGGTTTTCTCGATTTCTTTTTCAATAGCTCATTGTTATTGCATAGAAATGCAACTAACTTTCTCTGTTGCTCTTGTATCCTACAAATTTGTTGAATTCATTTAGTACTTCCAACAGTTTTTTATAGGTTTTTAATGGAATCTTTGAGGTTTTCTACAAATGAGGTCACATCATCTAAAAACAAAGATAATTTTTCTTCTTCTTTTCTGAGTTGGATGCCTTTTATTTCTTTCTCTTGCCTAACTGCTCTGGCTAGGATTTCTAGTACTCTGTTGAACAGAAGTGGTGACAGTGAGAAATCCTTGCCTTCTTCTAGATCTTAGAAGAAAATCTTTCAGTTTTTCATCGAGTGTATCAGCTATATGAGCTTGTCATATGTGGCCTTTATTGTGTTAAGTTCCTTTTATATCTAATTGTTGAAAGCTCCTATTATGAAAAGGTGTTAGATTTTGTAAAATGCCTTTTCTGTATCTATTGAGATAATTATATGGTCTTATCCTTCACTCTGTTAATGTGTTATATCACATTGATTGAGTTGCATATGTTAAATCATCCTTGGATCCCAGGCATAAATCTCACTTGGTCATGGTATATGGTCCTTTGAATCTGATGATAAATTTGGTTTGCTATATTTCACTGTAATTTTTATTATTTCCTTCCTTTTTCCAGTTTTGAGCTTAGCAGTCTGTTCTTTTTCTAGTTCCTTGATATGTAATGTTAGGCTGTTTATTTGAGATCTTTCTTCTTTTTTAATGTAGGTGGTTATCACTATAAACTTCTGTTAGTGCTGCTTTTGCTGCATCCCGTAAGTTTTAGTATGTTTTGTTTCCATTTCTGTTTGTCTAGAGATATTATTAACTAATTTCCTTTTTAATTCTTCTTTGACCCAACAGTTGTTCAAGAATGCAGTTTAATTTCCATTTATTTGTGAATTTTCCCATTTTCCTTTTGTCATTAATTTCTAGTTTCATTCCATTGTGGTCAGAAGAGATACTTGGAATAATTTGAATCTTCTTAAATTTTACAAGAATCATTTTGTGAGCTAGCATGTGATTTATCCTAGAGAACGTTCTGTGTGTGCTTGAGAAGAATGTGTATTCTGCTACTGTTGGGTAGAATGTTCTGTATATATCTGTTAGGTCCATTTGGTCTACAGAACTGTTGTTTTTTTCATTGATTTTTCTGTCTGGATGATCTGATTATTGTAAGTCATTTAATTCTCCTACTATTATTGTGTTGCTGTCTGTTTCTCCCTTCACATCTGTCAATGTGTGCTGTGTATATTTAGGTGCTCTGATGTTGTCTGTATGTATATTTATAAATAGTCAATCTTCCTGTTGAATTGACCATTTTATCATTATGTAATGACCTTCTTTGTCCCTTGTGACAGTTTTTTACTTAGAGTCTATTTTGTCTAAGTATAACTCTGCTTATTTGTTAAGGCCTATTAAAAATTGGCTATAGCAATAGATTTCAGAGAAACAAAAAAAATAACTTTTTCCAAGGATTGTTTTTCACTAGTCTAAAAATGTCACTCTTGACCCAAGACAACCAAATATTAGAAGTTTACAACCAATTATTCAAATACTATAATATAAACTTGTATATATATACATAGGTAATAGTCATATCTGATTAAAGCCACATTAATTCACCTTATCCTATATGAGAAATACAAAAGTAAATTACATACCCATATACTATACACATTATACATACATATATACACACATCTATACACATTCACATGTATATTTGATTCTATATATTACTTCATATGTATTATTGATTTATACATTATAAATACCAAAGCATAAGATTATATGCAATCCACAAGACTATGACTGATTTCATGTTTATATACCAAATGGAATTACGGCTATCTTAAATAGTCATCATCATTTAGAAAATAGCATGTTACAGTTATACTTGAAGTCATGGATTCAGAAATATTTTAAAGAGAAAGCAAAGAAGATACATACTCCCAACCTGGGCCAAGTTAGTGCACTAGAGGCAGCTGGCACATGCCGCTCCCATGCAGAGTATCAAAAGAGGCAAGTAGATATTCAACTTAAAATGGATCATCTGAGACAGAGCCCTGGGATTCAAAGAGAGGCAATGGGAAGCACCAAAGGCAAGGGAGAGGGAAGTAGAGTGACCAGCTTGGCCAGAGAGGCAGTGGCCAGGAGAGGTGTCCATGTGTGGGGAAAGGACAGGTGAGAGAGTCCCAGTGCCCCACACGCCCTCAGCAGACTTTGCAATCTGAGCTACAAGAGGGCCTCTCCTCCCCTACCGGCCTCCAGACTAACACAGAGAGTGACCTGAAAAGTACCGAACAGCATTGCTCCAGGGAGGGAGCATAATAGGGTCCCAGAGGCTTCCCAGCCCTGTGCGCTGCAGCTGGTGCCATTCTGGGAGCCCAGCTCCAGAGCACTGCGTCTGCCCTGGGGCCAGCTCCACCATGCCACCTCCTCATTGCCACTGCCAGACCAGGGATGGAGTGGGGAGGCCAGTTACTCTCACTCACCCCTGGGTCAAGTGTCCCCGTGCCACTGCTGCTACCACTGCCACTGGAGGACCCAGATGGGAGCAAATGCACAAGACTGCCAGCCACCATTGATACTGCCGAGCAGGCCCTGCCCCCCACCATCACTGCCACCATGAGACTCAGGTGGGAGCAAACTCACATGCTTATCTTCCCCTGCTGACACCACCAAGAGGAACCCACGCCACCACCAATGCTGTCAAAGGACCCAGGTACAAGCAAATCCATACAGCTATCTGCCTCTGCTACCAGAACTTGCCCTGCCCCCACCCAAGCTTGTAGCAGCAGCCTGGGGACCAGACCACCCCTCCACATAAATATCCCCAAGCACCTGTGTGGTCTGTGACAACCACAGGGGAAAGATGAGACACAGAAGAGTAGCCGTGTTACAAGCTCACAGAGTATTCACTCCTCTCCTGCCTGAGCACTTTTCCAGAGCAGAACTCAAGCATGTCATCCAGGGATGGGCAACTGGGGATTACCAAACCTAGTCCACCACCACTAGCACCCGATCACCTTTCTAGGGGCCTAAGTTCAAATTAACCTAAATTGCAATACTGCAATAGGTACCTACCAGCATGAGGCAGAGTACCTCTCCTTCTCTACCCTGAGTAACAGAATTCCCAGCAGAGAAGAACAGTACACTGCAAGCTATCAGTTTTTAGCTGAGAAGAGATTCCAGATGAGAAGGAACCAGCATAAGAATGCTGGCAATAAAGGAAAAAAAAAAAAAAACAGACTCCTTTGACATTCCCAAAGGATCACATTAGCTCTCAGCAATGGACCTCAACCAAAAGGAAACTTTTGAAATGGAAATCAAAATATGGATTGCAAGTACACTCAATGGGATTGATGAGAAAGTCAAAAACCAACACAAAGAAACAAAATAATAATTCAAGACATGAATAAAAAATTCATGAAATAGATAGACAGTACAAAAAAAATTATAGACCTCCTGGAAATGAAAGAATCATTTAGGGAATTTCAAAATACAGTAGAAAGCTTTAAAAACATACTAAACCAGGCAGAAGAAAGAATTTCAGAGCTTAAAGACAAGGCTTTCAAATTAACTTGTTAGTCAAAAATAAAGAGAAAACAATCAAGAGAAATCAAGAAAGTCTCTAAGAAATGTGGTATTATGTGAAACACACAAATATAAGAATCACAGATATTCCTGAGGGAGAAGAAGAAAAAGTGAAAATCATGAAATTCTATTTGAGGATATAATGGAGGAAAACTTCTATGGTCTTGCTAGAGATTTAAACATCCAGTTACAAGAAGCTCAATGAACTCCTGGAAGATTTATGGCAAACAGAACCTCACCAAGACACAATCATCAGTGTGGCCACAGTCAAAGTGAAGGAGAAAATCTTACAAGCTGTGAGATGAAAGCATCAAGTAACTTACAGAGAAAAACACATCAGACTAACAGCAGAATTCTCAGCAGAAACTTCTTACAAGCCAGAAGGAACTGAGGTCCCATTTTTGTATTCTTAAACAGCATAAACGTCAATCAAGTATACTGTATCCTGCAAAGTTGCATAAATGAAAGAGAAATAAAATCTTTCTCAGATGAACAATCCCTAAGGAAATTTGTCACCACTAGACCTTCCCTACAGGCAATGCTCAAAAGAGCTCTAAACACCAAAGAGAACAGTCAATACACACCAGTTTAAAAATACTTGAAAGTAAAAATTCACAGTTATTATAGACAGTAGCAAGAGGGAAAATACAAAGCAAACAGGTAATAATCAACATGATGACTGCAACAGTACCTCACTTATCGATATTAACATTGAATATAAATGGTCTAAATGCCCTACTTAAAAGATATAGATTGACAGAATGGATAAAAAATAATTACCCAAATATCTGCTGTCTCCAAGAAACAATTTAACTCATAAAGAGTAACACATGCTCAATGGGTAAATGGGTGGAAAAAATGTTCCACACAAATAGAAACCAAAAGTGAGCAGGAGTAGCTATTCTCATGTCATGTAGAAAATAAACTTTAAATCAACCACAGTGAAAAAGGACAAAGATGGCCATGATAAAATGATAAAAGGATGAATTCAACAAGAAGATATGACAATCCTGAATATATATTGGATTAGAGCACCCAACATTAGAGCACCCAGGTTCATAAAACAAATACTACTGGACTTAAGAAACAAAATAAACAACAGCATCATAATACCTGGGGACTTCAACACTACACTGACAGAATTAGACTGATCACCAAGGCAGAAAATCAACAAAGAACTGGACTTAAAAGGGACTCTAGAACAAAAGGACCAAACAGACATTTACAGAACATCTTACACAAAAACTGAAAACTATACATTCTTCTCATCAGCACATGGAACATGTTCAAGATAGACCTATGTTAGGCTACAAAACATGTCTCAGCAAATCTTAAAAAACTGAAATCATACCATGTATCTTCTCAGATCACAGTGGAATAGAAATTAATTCCAATAAGAACTCTCAAAACTACAAATACACGGAAGTTAAACAAAACCTGATGCTGGACAATCTTTGGGTCAATGACAAAATCAAGATAGAAGTAAAATATTTTTTTAATTGAATGACAATGGCAACACAAGCTACCAAAATCTCTAGGATACAGAAAAGGCAGTGCTAAGAGGGGAGCTCATCACACTGAATGCCTACATCAATAAGGCAGAAAGATAACACACTAACAACCTAATTTCACACCTCAGGGCACTAGAAAAACATGAACAAACCAAGCTCAAAGCTAACAAAAGACAAGAAATAACAAAGATCAGAGCAAAACTAAACAAAATAGAAATTTAAAAAAAATACAAAGGATCAATAAAATGAAAAGTTGCTTCTTTGAAAACAGAAACAAAATCAACGGACCACTAGCTACATTAACTGAGAAGACTAATGAGTTCTCCACAGCAGAGGGGACAAGGGGACAATGGGGACCAGTGTCAATTAATAACCAGAGGCCTCTCCATGCCATTTCCTGAGTCCTATAAGCTTTCAGCTCACATATACCCCAGGGTTCCCGCACAACAAAAATGGACACCTAACTTCACTCAGAGAAGCCTTGCAGCCAGTACATGATTTTTAAAAAACAAATATATAATTTAGCTTGCTGGTCAATTTTCTAGAAGAATTCACAACTGTTTCATGAGTATTCCTATAATCCCTTTCCTTGGGAAAGTCCTTCACTGTGTCTTTCTGAGAAATAATAAAAGAGCTACCCAATTACATTTTGAAGAATCTATAGCAAGTTCAGCAAAGGCCAAATTCTGGGTTTGATTTTATTTAGAGACGTTAGAATCTGGGAAAATCATGTCCCACATAACCACTGCCCTAAATATTCTTCACTTACTTGAAGTTGCCATATTCCACTTTTCAATTTCGTTGTCTGTATGAGCCAACTGCTGGGTCTACCAACAGAGCTTTATGTTCCCCATATGGAGACCTGGAAGCTCCTTCAAGCTCCACCTTCAAGTGGAAGGTTAACCAGTGGGTAAGAGACAGGCTCTGGAATCAGGCATGTCTGTATTTAAATACCACATCTGCCACATCTAGGATATATGACCACTTTAAGTCTGAGTTTTCTCATCAGTAAAATGGAAACATTGATAGTGGTTATCTGAGAGAGTTGGTGTGAACATACAATGGGATAGTGACATACAGCTCTAAGCACAACGTTTGGCACATAATCAGTATTTGAGAAATGATAGTTATTATTAGCAATCAAAAATGTAAGCCACTGAAGAAATATTCAGTTATTATTACACTGCTTTTAGCAGCCAATCCCTAATAACTGGTAAAGTAGTAAGCAACATACATGTTTAATGCTATAAATTAACTGTACTTCTAAGTTACTACAGATCCATTAACTTACTCATGAGTTTTAAAATAATTTTCCTTTAGCATAACAAAGAAAATGTCACAGATCTAAGGGCAAACTGGCAACTTTCAGAGCAAATATATTACACAGGAATACTTGGAAATTCAGATTTAAACAAATTGCAAAGATAAAAAATGTCCTAGCCATCACATATGTATTATAATTTTTAAAGTAAGTAATAACTAATTGTGACTTGATTAGTCAGTTTTTAGAAAAGTTCTTGCTGGAGTGTCAGATTCAAAACCTTATCTGTGGAACATCATAGTAAATAATGAGCAAAAATGTCTCTGGCCACATTCAACTAAAACTAATTCCTATGCAGGCATCAATTCTGTAACAGATTTTTGACCCCCTGGCCAATAAATTTAATCAGTGGCATGTGGTAAGTATTTAAAATCCAGCTCCCAAAGGAAGGGAGGTCCCTGATTTGTAGTGTTTGCCAGTTTCCATGGTGTACAACAATAGTCCACCCTGGCCCATTTCAAACTTTCAAAAGCCAGTGCTACCTAGCATCACCATACCACCTAGATACGCAGTTAGTATTCACAATGGTTAGGTAATCGGCTGAACAGGGTTGTTTATGAGGAAACCAGGGAATTAGCCCACAAGTAAAAAGTAAGTATAGATAAATCATTGACAGATTTTCTAGGCAAGTAACTGAAGCAAATTTACAATGGGCCAATTACATAGGTGGTGTGCTGGTAAATATTTAAATATTAAATATTCAGACTCTGTTTCCCTTTTAACCACATTCCTCCCTGAGAACTAATCTACCCTCTGCACAAGTGGTTGCCTGTTCTCCAGCCTGGCATCTTCTTCTTCCAGGCAGACCCCACTGTCTCTTAAGACTGTTGCTAGACTGAAGCTTTCCCTTGCCCACAGGGTTTCTTTCGCAGGTTCTGTGTTCATTTAACATCATTCACCAAGAAATAATGGTGTTTATCCCTAAATTTCCTCATATGACTATCACAATCTCCCTTTTCTCAGTAAACCCACCAGTTATGCTAAAACTCCTCCCACTAGTAACAGAGACATACTCTCTGTATGAATAGGAAGGAATTAGTTATCTATCTGATATTTGCTTACCTACTCTTTCACTTGGGAACAGAAGAACTAAACTTTTAGGAATACCACTTGGAAGACTGCAGGAAAACCATAATAAATTCTCCCAGTTTTACTTCCAGCTCTGAACTCCAGGCAACCCCTGGACTATTTCACTGCACGGACCCCCTGACTCACTAAATTAAAGGGTTAAAAAAAAAGTAGAATTCACTAACAAAGATAAATGACAATTTCTCTATTAATTCATAATGCTGCACTTCAAACCTGCTTAATCACCAAAAGGCAAGCTGTTGAATGTGATATTCAGCAATTCTACAATCTCTCTGTAGGTTACACTCAAGAAACAAATTACATTAAGTTATTTCTATGACTAAAAAAAAAAAGAAATCCATTGCAAAATGGAATAGTTCTATGGACGGGTGGTGGTGATAACAATACAATAATGTGAATATACTTAATACCACTGAACTATATACTTAAAAATGGTTAGTTAACATGGTAAATTTTAAGTTATGTACCTTTTACCAAAATTTTAATTTTATTTAAAATTTTTTTTAAATAAGAAGAAATCCACTAAACAGAAATTCTGCCACTCTGCCCTCCTCTTATTTGAATAAGAGAACAAACAGATTTTTTAAAATAATAATAACATCCTTTAATATTGCCTATGTCTCATTACAGGCTTCAGACAAGGGCGTCTAGTGTGGAGGAAGACTGCATTTATTCTGCTAAACATCAATGCCACAACTTCATTTTTGTAAGGTCTCTTATATTCGTTATAATTAACATCTTGGCCTAATTTGAACAGCTTATGGTTTAATCAGGAAAATAAATGGTCAGAAAGACAAAACATACTGCATTCTTTGCCTCTCACTGGGTCAGGCAGGCCAGAGCAGTCCACTGCAGAGTTTGGAATGGCAACTCTCCACCTGGAGCCACTGCTATCACATTCCGTATATTCAAAGTGATAATCTTTCTGCAAACAATCACAAAACAAGCCTTTGTTAGAGCCAATTCTAAGGTGACAACTGTGCTTTCTCATCACCCCAACCCCCTGCAAGCCTGTTTCCAAACTGTACCCTTTCCTTCACTCTCATCCCACTCCTACCCCAACCCCACCAAACAGCTTCACGATCAAAAATGTGGTCTGCTAGGCACAGAGGAGGTGATGTGGGACAGGACGGTCAACACTCTCAGGTTGTGACCACTGTCCTCTCCTCTTATCCACTCAAAAAGGCTACAGCACACTTCCCTATCTCTTTTTCAGGCTTTCTAAGCTCTACATAACCCACAGATATGAGTATGAGAAACAGCAAAATAACACTAGGAAACTGACTGCTGTCACTGCCCCCAAGTGTTTCAAAGAAAGAAATAAGAAAACCATTCCCATGACCTAATTCTCACTTTGTTTAAAACTTAACAGGTATAATAATTAATCATCAAATACTAGTAAAAGACTACAAGATTTTAAGCAGCTTTCCGGGGGCTTAATACACACCTACCACAGCAGGCTGCCATCAATCACAGATGATTAAAATAGACCATTAGTTACAATTACCAAATTGAAACCAACCCACTTGTCTCCAGCCTTCGGTTGCTTTGAAAATCTCCCAGTGGCCTCTCTTGGTCAGAGCACATATGTGACGTTTGAACTGAGAGGAACCAGGACAAAATGTTTTTGGAGCATTTTTAAAACGAGAGAAATTTCAAATCTATCCCAAAATATCTTTAGTTTTATACCCCACATATTCACTTCAATACTTTGGATGTTGCTATTCGGCTGTGCCTCCCTTACTGCATCAATGACAGGTAAGAATAGAAATATCAAGTCACATCACCATGGGGAAGTTGGGAGTAGAAAGGCCATTACCCTTGACCTTCTCTCTCTGCATAGCACACTTTCCTAACAATGAATCTCCTAATTTTAACATCTTTTGCACTCTGGATAAGCTGAGAATTTCCCATATCATCAAGTCTTACTTTCTTTTCGCTTAATAGTTCTTCCCTCGATTTATCTTTTTCCACTCACGTTTTACCATAAGCAGCAAGAAGAAACCAGGCCATACCTTGAACATTTTGCTTGGAAACCTCCTCAGTTAAATATCCAAGTTCATCACTTACAACTTTTGCTCTCCACGCAAATGTAGGACACAATTCTGCTGAGCTTTCTGCCACTTCGTAAAAAGAGTCGCCTTTCCTCCAATTTCCAATGACGTGTTCCTCTTTCCCTTCGAAGCCTTCACCAGTATCTCTTTGAATATTTTTAGCAATATTCTGCTTATGACAATTTACATATTGTCCATGGCAATACAAACATTTTCTACCAAGCTCACTCCCTCCTGAACCCTCACTGGCAGTCTTTAAAGTCCATATTTCTACCCACAGTCTGTTCAAGGCAATCTAGGCTTTTCTATCAGGTACCTCAAAATTCTTCCAGCCGATGCGCATTCCCCAACTCCCTCACTTTTCCAGGTACCAAAATCTGTATTGTTTCTTACAGCAGCTGTAACAAATTAGCACAAACTTAGCAATTTAAAACAGCAGAAATTAATTCTCTCACAGTTTTGAAGGCCAGAAGACCAACAGCAGCATCAGGGGGCTAATCAAGGTGTTGCCAGGCCACGCATCCTCAGGAAGCTCTAGGAGAGAATCCATTCCTTGCCACTTCCAGCTTCTGGGTGCTGCCAGCATCACTCCAATCTCTGCTTCTGTGGTCACACTGCTTTCTACTCTTGTGATCGCATTTAGTACCCACCAGAAAAAGCTCCCCTTCTCAACATTCTTAACTTATATCTTCAAAGTCCTTATTTGTCATGTAAGAAAATATTTACAAATTCCTGGGATTAGGATTTGGAAATCTTTTTTTGGTGGGGTTGGGGAAGGGAGGAGGAAGGAGCATTATTAGGCCTATCACAATCTCCCACTGTAGAACAGCCTTGACCAGATATGTATTTGCATAATGGCTTTCTTGTTTCTCTTGTTCCCTGTTATTTGTGTTAGCATGTCTCTCTTATTTCCATATCCCACTGAGAAGATTCTGGCCTCCATACACAAAATTCAGGTAATTGCTTATCTCCTAGCAAAATAATGATGCTGTGAAGTCTGGCATGAATTTCAAATAAAGCAAGGCATCTGAATAAAATAGGTAAGCTCCAGAAAAGTCTCCTCTCCCACTGCCCCGGTGTTATTCACATTGCCAATTATGTGACAAGAACGGCAATAAGAACACAAAAAAGGAATTGTGTTTTCTGGCTGTAATGTTGGATGTCATATGCCAATCAATTTTCCTAAGATTCTTTTATCCCATCTGCCCCATCTAGATTACTCAAAGAATCTAAAAGGCCACAGCTACTGTTGTTACCAAACCCTTAGGATTCCAGTGGGAAGCTTTAATGTGTTTGTTTGTAATTGTAAATACTGAAATGCAAACCTATTTCATGAGGGCAGAACTTGGGGTCAGGGATTTAGATTTTAGCCTGAACCAGATTGAATTTTATTTTCAATTATTTAATAGGCGTTTCATTTGGGCTGGTAACAAATAATAAAAAACAAAAAATCTTCTTCTGAAGGCAAGCCTTGAGTCCATAGAAAGACCTAAGAAATAGTGTGGTATAGGAAGATCACTAAAGATACAATATATACCTCCCAAATATTCTGAATGGTATTCAGGATGCTGAAGAAAGGGAATTACAGCACATAAGTTTTCAGATTTATAGATAACACCCCAAATCCCTAACCACAGTCCCAAGTAAACACTGAGTACTTAAACCAGTTCCTCAGAAATGGGAATTTTCTGGTGTTAAAGGACAATTTTAGAAGAAGAGGTAAGATAGTTTCCCATACAAATATAAAATTAATATATGTCAAAGATTTTATTTGCCATTAATTAACAAGTCAGCCAGTAAGATTTTACCACCAGTTCAAAGGAGAATTCAAAGAACACACAAAAATAAACAATTAGGAAAGTAAAATGAGTTTACTAAGAGACAAAAAAACTGGTAAATATATAGAGGGTAATAATCAATGGCATTCCAAGTGGTAAAATGCCTTTCCATTTATATGGACAAGAATCATTCATATTACTATCAGTTTCCTACAACTCAGTGTGGTAAAGTAGTTCAAAGACAATGAGAGAGGCAAGCCACTATAGAAACCGATTATTCAGAAAAGCACACCAAACAGGACAGCCAATAATCTTTTCTGCCTATTTCTATGTTTCACAATTTTTCCTAACAAGGGGAAAATTCTTGACAATTTTTCCTACACTTCAGGGCTTCTGACAGTTTATCAGCAAACACATTGATATGAGTCAGAACGCACTCTAAACAACAGAACGTCAGCTCACAAACCGTACTCTTCAAATTACAAACTGGAAGAAATGCCTGGGCCTAATCCAACTCAAAGGATGGCAGTTATTTAGACATATCTGCAAATCACAGAATGCTGGGGTGTGGAGACACTGCCCCAAATAACAAAAGGACAACAATGTAAACACTGTAAATATGAGGGAACCAGGAAACAGCCCAAAAAGAAAGGCAGCATGGAATTACTCCTAATCACAAAACACTTAAAGGAAAATTACCCTTCCGTAGAAACCATGCACACCTCACACACACACAGATTCACGCCTATGCACATACATTCACAAATCAAGGTACAATCAAGAACTCTCAAGTAACAAAAATTCAAATTGTGTTATCTTACACCTAAAACACAAAACTTCAGGTTACATCCAAATAAATATTGGAGGCCTATAATACCCCCCAAACACCCAAGTCATCTATACTACAAAAGCCCCATGGAGCTCTCTGTAAACCTTGGGGTATCATCTCCCAATTTCGATGACGGTATTTACAGTTTACACATAGTCTAGTGATGGGGCTCAGAAAACAGTGCCCCAAAATTAAGGCCTCAGAAGCAAAAGTTCTTCTCTGACCTATTCCTGTCTCTCCTGCTTCTCAGTTCCATTCTTCCCTGAGGTAGCCACAGAAACTACAATCCCTCTTCCCCAAGGTGAGTCATAAAAGCCAGAACCACTTTTCTCAAAAGCCAGCCATAAAACCTGAAGTTATTCTGTGTAAAAACTAGCCATAAAGTAATTATCTGACTTACCTGTTTGACTGTAAGCCATAAGACTCTCATTCCAGAGAGGGTCCTGCCCCACGCCCACAGGGAAGGAACGCATGCTCAGAGAGGCCAAGGAGAATCTAGACACACAGGCCTTGCTGAGTTTCCTCACTCAGTCTAGTAACATTAGATCATAACCTTTTTGTCCAATCATATTTCTACATGTCTGTCCATACTTTGTTGAACCTAAGCAAAAAAATGAACAATTTCCCCCGTATCTTTGAATTTTCATTCTGAAGGCTCCCATGTATACACATTAAAATGAATTTATATTTTCTTGTTTGTTTTAATCAATCTGCTTCATGTTGGTGATTTTTCAGCAGACCTTAGAGGGACAAAAGCCTTGCTCCCTACACTAGACAATGCTTCAAATAAATCTTACATATGAAAATGATATGCATATATGTTGACATATTGACAATATACATAATTTTTATATTGACATGACCACATATCATAGATATGATTTCTGTATATATCAATACAACATTTTTATATATTAATATACATGATTCTCTACTTCCTGGCACTTAATTATTAAATACATACAATGGCCTAAGAAATATGGGGGAGATTTAAACTAAAACATTGTATTTGTGCTAAGTGAGCTTATGATTTTGTTGGAATAGACAAGATGCATACACACACATGATTTTATAAGAAAACATAAAGAATAAGGGCTCAAAGTAAAATAGCGACATCACAAGTCAGCATGCAAGTGAAAACTCTGGTCAAAATCACCAATAAAAATTTCTTAACTCTCCCATAAAGTATAATGTTGTACCACTGTTCAATAAATTCATCACCGCCAGTGTTTCCTTAAGCACTCCATCAGATATCTATTTCTTAGCACTCAGATGGCTTGCATTTTAGGAGCAAGGCTTTCTGGAAAAATAAGGATTTTTAAATGTTAGAATCACAATCTGCAGAGTATATGTGGTAGAGTTTGCAAAATGTGGCCCTATTGTATTAACATTATGATTTCTGAGTCAGAAGAAATCCCTGTGAGCTGAAACAGTATGAAAAGGCTTTAAGGAGAAGACCCTGAAAGATAGGCAGGATTTGTAATTCTTCTGGTGCTTACCAGCTCCTTCATAAATAGCTCATTTGACAGGGTGTGGTAAGCAGTGAAATCAAGCCTGGAGAGAATATGCCTAAAGGTATGCAGTGAAGTGTGTTAGCCTAGGGATAGAAAAATAGATGAGGGAGAGAGGGAGAGGGAGGAAGAGAAAGGGAGGGAGAGAAAGGGAGGGAGAGGGAGAGGGAGAGGGAGAGGGAGAGAGAGAGAGAGGGAGAGAGAGATATGCTGCTGGTCTTCTGTGCTCAAATTCATTCATCTCAGATTCCTGATGCTCCCTATCTATCCTCTGTAGGCAATTAAGAGTTGACTGCAGTTAATTATAAATATACAGCAGATGACCACAAATTCTAGCACAGAATCAGACGCAGTAGAGGTAGTCAATGGAAGGCCTCTGGCTTCAAAGCAGAGAAAATGCTGATAACCTAGAACACACAGAGAAAACGAACAAAAAGCAGCAAACGTAATTCATTTTTTTCCACGTAAAGTTTTTTCTCTTTGAATTTTTTTATGTGAAATGTTGAGAACAGCATAACCTTGTATTTGATGAGACTGCAACTCCTCTGGGAGAAAGACTCCCGAATTTAAGTGCTCAGCAAAGCACTTGGCACACTTATTAGAGAGAGCGAAACAGCAAGAGGGAAAAAGGGGGAGAGACTGTCATGCATGGCACAAATACTTCAACTCCAATTCCGATGAGCGAGCACACCTCATTATACTATGGGGAAAGGCCAAAAGCATGAGACTACTTAATGCGGACACACAGATAACTAAGAGTAGCTCCTTTAGCTACAGGATTAAGTATATGAGCACAGTAGAACTGTGCAGAAGTACTTATATTCAAATTTTTCTTTTATAAAAGGAACATGATGTTACCATGGAAACCTACTGCTAAGTAAAGTAATATGTATCTGATCTATTTATGACACATCCTTTTCTCCTCATTTGTGGACACTATTGCTTTTTAGAAATTATTTTGAAAAAGTTCACATTTTAAACCTAAGTTCAATATCTGTCTTTGTAAGCAAGGCCTTAGAGGTGCTTGATTCATTTTTTTGATTCAATTTATGTACATTGAACACATTCCATTTGCCACTGTATAGACGCTGGGGATACGGCAGTGAACAAAATATCCAAGTCCCTGGTCTCATGGGCTTACATTTTAATGTTAACGAAAGTGCACAGGGTTTCTTTCTTAGAATGACCCAGCTTAGATCATGTTCTTTGTTTGGCTTTCAATGGAGGTTTGTCAAGGGATAGGCAATGGACTGGGAACAGCAGACCTAGATCCCAGTCTCACCTCTGCCAATACTAAATTTAAGACCCTGTGTGACTGAACAGCTCTTTGCCTCTCAAGCGCCTTTTAATCTTTGAAAGAAAAAGCTCCACTTCTCACAGTTTATGTCCCATGTTTTCACTGGTCTTGATAAAGGGAAACCAACCACATCCTGTAATTATGTACTTCTAAGGAAATTTTCAAAAAATGAACACTTTAAAACAAGTCTACCATGAAGAAATGAAGGAAACTTTTCCATTTGCTCAAGAAATCTGCAGCTAGATAATCTATAATATTATATTAATATTAGCAATATTAATTAACAACATAAACCCTCATAGAAGATAATAAGAATGTATGTCTTTGTATTGAAAAAGTCTTTAAGCATGTACAACCATTTTATTATCTAATTACATTTAAACTTGCTGAATTAAATATGTTTATCTCTGTTCCCCACAAACCTGCAAAAGAATAGTTTCTAAATGGAACAGAAAATAAAGAAATAAAAATGCCATAAGCTGACCAAAATAAAGAAAAATAAAAATGGCAATAGATGCTGTCAACAATTATTTCTGGAAGATGGAAAGCATAAGGTGATCTCTAATTGACCTAAACAAAGCAAGAAAATCTGAAAGCTCAGGGCTACAGAGGCAGAGGATAACAAGAGGAAAGCCGATTTGAGCTCTAGAAGGACTCATAATTGAAGGCACCAAATACCTCCGAAATCAGAGGTGAAAAATAGACCTGAAAACAGAAAGATTGGTCGAAAGTCTGTTTGAGAATGTAGACCCCTCAGTTTCCCTTTCACATCGTGGCAAGAGAAAAGAGTTATTTCCTCTGGAAAAATTGAACTAGAGAGGTTACTGATTCAGGGACATCAAGCCAAAAATCAAAAGAAAAGAAAAACATCTTACAGAAAATAGGACTGCGTGAACAGCTAAATACTTAAAGATGAGATCTGCCTCAGTCACACTTCCCCAACACTGAAACCCAAGTCCAGCTGACTTCAACACCCCTGTCTTTCCACTTGAACCCCAAAGACTAGCAGGGCCACCGTCCAGCTCTCCCAAAGGTAACGTGTTACACCCCACACTGGCATCTTTTCCCACATCAGTTCAGCTGATTGTCACACCTGCCTACCCTGGAATTTAGATTAGCTAGAATGTAACCTGTATCCATAATATGATAATTATTAGTGTCATTAATAACACTAGGAACATTTACAGAATCCTATAGGTTTTCCAAAATAATTTTCATAACATTATTCCACTTGAATGTGTCCATGGCATGGTCCTATGTGGTAGGCAAGGGTCACCCTCATGGCCACTGCCCTACTGCAATCACCATCTCCTGCCAAATGAACATCACCAGAAGCCTGCCTGCCCTCCCTGCTTCTGCTTTTCCCCACACTCCTACACTCCACAGCAAGTCTAAAGGAAACACCTCACTATGCCATCCCTTCTCAAAACCCCACAATGACTTCCCACTGGCCTGAGGAAAAAGTCCATAATCTCAGCATAGCATAAGAGGCCTTTCCTGATTCCTCTATCTGCTTCTCCAAGCTTCATTTCCCAAACTTCTTCTTGTATGAAACACTGAAATTACGGCATCAAACATGCCATACTCTTCCTTTTCCCAGGCCCTACGTGACTTTTCCTCTGCCTGGAAGCCTGTCTCTGCCCACACCTTGTAGTAACACAGGGAAGTCTGTATAACAACAAATCACTACGTAACAGGTTCTCTATTATTTGCAGCACCAAGGGCAAGAGTATAAACTGAAGTGCCTCTTCCTCTTCTATACCCAGCCCGCACCTTGAGAGGCCTTCTCACAAGCAAGGGGTAACTCCAGCCCACACGCCCAAGTCCTGTTAAGTGCCTCTCCCACAATGGCACAACCTAGAATCAGGAGGATGGGCCTGGGAAAAGCCCTGTGAAGGCCCTAGAAGCAATCTTGAGCCTTTTAAGCGTGTAATTCCAAAGTCATGTTACCTGGAATATGGTATAAAAGGGGTGGGACGTCACATCCAGGTGGGTACAATTCCTTAGCCCACAGACTGCAAGGCAGGGGGTGGGACATGGCCAGAAGAGAACCAGTGGGGGCCCCTCTTGCCTGGTCTGAAGGTGGTACTGGTGTCTATTATATGACAATATATAACATCCAAACAAAAGAATAGCAAGAAATGTATGCACCACTTCATGAGATAAAATTTTAAATTTTCTGGAAGGGGGAGAGGGTCCATCTACTTTTTGAAGGGTTCTTGAGTAAAGGTAATTTATTTCTTCCTCTTTCGTGTTTTTTTTTTTATTTGTTTATTTTGTTTGTTTTTGGACTAACCTAAACTAAAACTGTACAATGGTATGTAAAAGTACAATTTTCCAAAAAGGGAAAAATAAAATCCTTGGTAACCCATTTGTTTTGTCTAATTATATATGGTTACAAACTTACCTGTATATAATATAAACAGGTATATTATAAATAAATTATACCTGTATATAATATAAATTTTCTAAATTAAACAAACTGAAAAGGCATCTTTGCTTTTGCAAGATTTGAGCAACTACTTATTATTTAATAAGCACCAAAAGAAACTGCATCAATCTTTCATAAATGTATTATACATACCCCATGACACATTAATTCCACTCCTAGCGGAAATCCAAGGAAATCATGTTTGCATCATAGCATTCTTTAAAATAATGAAAATTTTAAAACAATGTAAATGTGCAATAATATGAGAACGGTTCAAAAATTATGGTACACACATGAGATTTTATATAGGCCATTTTAAAATTATAATGCCAAGGAATATTTATTGACAAAATATTTATGACATTTATTTAAGTGTAAAATACAGGTTGTCAAGCAGTACATTTAAACCCTTTTAAAGTGTGTGCGAGTGATCACTACATGGAAAAAAAGATTGTAGGTATATATCAAAAGATTGATAGTAGTTAATAGATTTTTATATTCTCTTATATAATTCTATATTTTCAAATTTTTCTACAATTAAAATGTATTACTTTCCCTAACTTCAGGTAATTACTTTGCTAAGACATAAAAAATGTTTGTATTTCTCCTGACTTTAGGATAAGGTACCTGGTAGGATATGCAAAAATTCAAAGGATATCACTGAAGGATTATTATCTTTATCATCATTCATCAGCACCTCAGTCTAAGTTTATTTCTCTGATAGGGGTCACTTGACTAGCAAGGCTTAAATACTGTACAGATGGGCAGGCACAAGAAGGATTCTGCTACAAAGTATATAAAGAAAAGTGACAACAGTCAAAAAGGAAAAAGAAAATAAAGAGGTGACAGAGCACGGAAAACACACTACGCTGAATTCACAATTTGGCTACAGAAGGGGTAATTTTACATTTGAATTCAGCTAAGCCACTGGCACAGCTCAAACAGTAAAAATTTATTATAAAATTCAATTTAAATTCAAAAGCTAATTCTTGTCAATGTTGCCACTTGAAATTGAGCTTGTAAAGAACGTCTATAGAAATAGCACAGGTGATAAGCAGCTCTGAAATTTTTGGACATCCAAAATTATGGTTTTGTTTGCAAATCTTGTGAGGAAAGTAAAAAAATAAGCTAGTTATTTAAGTTCTTTTGCACTCAACTGACCCCACAAGAATCTCTCAAATAGAATTTTTTAAAATAAGAATAAATAACCCTAATAATACCTCTGTCATAACTATACTTTCTAGAAAACAAACTTAAAACATCTATTAAGAGGTTTTATTTTCTAACAGTAGGTACTTGTTCTTTCTGTCTGGCACTGCTTTCCCATTTGTTCAGGTAATAGCATGCCTATGCCCTCATTATACTTTGGGGAACTATTCTAAGATTCCATGTAGTTCTGACTGGGCAGTCAATCACCTAATTCCTACCTCTGGCCAGGCCCTAATATGGACATGCTACCTGGCCAATATAATAAACTATGCACTGGGGCCAGCCGAGATGAAGAAAGCCCACTATGGCTTCTCTTTACTACTCTGCTCAAAATTCAAAAAGTCAGAGTCTGCAAAATAAATCATAGCAGGTAGACGGGAGAAGAAAGTCAGAACTTTCTAACAGCTAATACACTGGTAGTGAGTTGTCTGGTTTCTCTTCTTTCCTGGCTGTGAACTGAAGAAAGGCCAAATCAGGGAGTTGCACAGTGGGTACAGAATGCAAAAACTCCAAGAGAAGCCCATTTTTCTGGCCAGAAGAACAAGGGAGGTGTTCCTGTTAGCTGGAGCGTGGGGGGTGAGGGGGTGAGAGGGAAATTCATGTGCTTTTTTTTCCTTTTTTCTCTTCCAGCCCTGCCTAAAGGCCAGCACCAGTTGTAGAACTGCACTGATTCCACCACAGCAACGCAACCCCCTAATACCCCCGAGAGAAAACCTAACTTTCTAGATAAAGGAACTAGAACAAGAGATTCCTGCTGTGCAAAGAGTTTGGGGGAAAGTTCTAGTTATTCTTTTCCTCTCATCTTTCTCTTGCCACTCTGTCCCAGCCAAGTGGAATTTACACCATAGCATGGAAGCTAAAACTATGCAATAATCTATCTTTCTAGCCAGACAAAATATAAAAAGAAGTCCTGAGAAAATATCACAGAAAGCAATGGAGAAGAGAATCCCCCGGTTCCTTCTTCTGAGATCAGACAGACGAGATCAGGCGCGTTCAGGCTGGTGTGGCCGTAGACAACCCCGGTTCCTTCTATGAAGTGGCACAATCCCAGGCTCATCCTCAAACTGTGCCTGTGTGGAATATCCTCAAAGAAGCACAGCAAAGGGATGGAGACCTGAACTTCAATATAAACTACCACCTGAACTAAACCCTGAGTGGCTTGAGCAAGGGACAGACAACCCCATCCTCCAAGAAAAAAAGATGGAAAAATCTTTGAAAACTGCATTGACACTGGCACCACCACATACACAAGGTGGAAAAAGAACATATGGTCTGTACCTGACCAGGTTAACTGCCTGATAAAACAAATCAACCTTTGTACAGAGGATTTTAAAAGGATATAGTCTCACCACACAATATTTAAAATATCCAGAATACAATAAAAAATTACTTGATAGACAAAGAACAAGGAAAATCTGACCAATATTCAGGAGAAAAGACAATGAACATATGACAAAACACCAAAATGTCACAGATATGATACTTCTCATGGACTTTTTTTTTTTTTGAGACAGAGTCTCACTCTTTTTCCCCAGGTGAGTACCGTGGTGTCAGCCTAGCTCACGGCAACCTCAAATTCCTGGGTTCAAGTAATCCTCCTGCCTCAACCTCCTGAGTAGCTGAGACTACAGGCATGCACCACCGCGCCAGCTAATTTTTCTATTTTTAGTAGAGACACAGTCTAGCTCTTTCTCAGGCTGGTCTTGAACTCCTGACCTCAAATAATCTGCCTTGGCCTCCCCGAGTGCTAGGATTACAGGCATGAGCCACTGTGCCAGGCCCCTCATGAACTTAAAGCAGCTCCTATAACCATCCTCCATGAGGTAAAGGTGCCCTAGAGCCCGAGGTGCAGGATTGCTCTGTATTGCAACCAATTCTCGAGCTATCTAGTAAATATAGCTTTAACTGTGTGAGGCTGATGTCAGCTGCAACTAAGGGTGCTGACAGATACTAGAGATATGCAGTGGTTCTATAACACCAACTCACAATCATGTATGTCTCAAATCCCAGACCAGGTAGATGATTGTGGTGGTGATGACAGCTGCCACTCATTAATATATGCCAATCATTGTGCCAAGATTTTCACAAATATCTCAATGCTGTCCACAACTTTATGAGGCAGAGATTTTATAGACAAAGAAACCAGCAAAGATGTAAGTAACCACCCAATGTCATACTGCTGATCTGGAGCACATCTGGAATTAGAACCTGAGCCTGCCTAACTCCAAAGCACGTCCTCAGGACCAATAATAGGTCCATTGTTAGATGCTGTGAGCTAATGCTAAATCTTAAAACTTTGTAAGCAGAAATCAAAACAAAAACTGATTCTTCACTGTCCCTCTTTGAACTTCACAGAAAGCAGAATTTGGCTAGCAATAGCCTCCTCCACCCAATCGCTCTCCATGTCTCTCTGGAGTCTCAGTACTACACATCACCCTGTCTCCTGGGGAATCAATAACTTCAAAGTAAATTTAAAAATGATTCTTCACAATTTATTCGCTCCAAAATATCTTTATTTTCTATCAAACACCTTCTAATTACTGTGCTTTGTCTGTTTTATGCATATGTTGATTTCAAAATAGTATTTAACATTTTGTTTTCTGATTATGAAGCAATATATATTCAGTGTGAAAAATCTAGAAAATAGGGGAACACATAAAGGAAATAAATATCTATCGTAATCTCTCCAACCAGAAATACCCACTGTTAGGATGTCATTTTTCTAAGCACATTTATTTTAAAAATTGAGATATAATTTATTACATCAAGTTTTTTATTATGTAATATTTACTCTAGAAAAATTAGAAAATACAGATAAGCATGGCTTTCTTTTTTTACAGCTTTCTCTTTATCCATATTTTTTAAAGCAATATATAACATGGTCACTTCAAGTAAGAAAATTAAACATTTCTCTCCTCACAAAATACATTTCTCTGCACCTAGGAATGAATTACAACAAAAATCTTAAGACACACTGGTCGGGAATTACAAAGCCTATTTGCCTACTCTTTCCCCTAATACTTGCTGGTATCTTTCCTTTGTGGCTAAAATAAACATTTTCTCGATGCTCTCATACCTTTTTCCATGATCCATTTCAGCAACTTTAAGCAGACAGATTATTTATAGTCCAAAGAGTCGTCTGAGGAGAACTTGATTCTAATCCCAGCACCACCATTCTTCCAACTGTGTGCTTTAGGGAAGCCACCTGACATCTCTGAACCCCAATTTTCTTTTCTATCTGTAATAAAAGTCTAATATCTTACCTCCTCATCTTGTAAGGCTGTAAGAATAAACAAACTATCTGAAATTACTATACAAATAAGAGATGATTACTCATACACAGATATAGTAATATATAGGTTTGTGTGCCAAGAAAACTCTTACTGAATCCGTGTATTTCAGGTCATGAACTATGCCAGGTACCATAAAATAAGAACTGTAACCTCTTTAGCTCATTGCAGTTTGCAAAGATGTGTCACATGCATTTTCTTATTTGATCCTCATTGCAACACTATGAGGCAGGTACTACCACATTTCCTCAATTCTGAGATGCAAATTTGAAGAATTCTGAAATGCACATCAAATAAAACATGTCACTAGCTATGCAGAAAGGCAAAACTGTTGTCTGTGCCTGTGCAAACTTAATAGGCCAACTGTACATTAATTTAGTTATCACTTCAGTTACTAGTATCACAAGAGTTGGATTTTATCTTTAATTTGTTGCTTTCAGCATCTGAAAAAAGACTACACAATGATGCAGCAAAAAAACCAAAAGTTAGTGTGTAAAAAAGACCACCTCTGCCACAGAGATAATACAACTAAGAGGACAGAAGTTGCTCCTTCCCTCAGAGCAGAACACATGCATTTAAAAGCTAGAAGATAATTATAAAGATTTGCAATCGACCTAAGTGCCCATCAATTCATGAGTGGATAAAGAAAATGTGGTGTATATATATATATATATATATATATATATATACACACCACAGAGTACTACTCAGCTATAAAAAGGAATGAAATAATACATTTTGCAGCAATGTGGATGGGACTAGAGACCATTATGTTAAGTGAAGTATCTCAGAATTGGAAAAACAAACACTACATGTACTCTCTAATATCTGAGAGCTAAACAGTGGGCACATACAGGCTCAAAGAGATGTAAAGGACATTGGAAACCAAGAAGGGGAGAGGGTAGGAGGCAGTGAGGGGTAAAAACTTACCTATTGGGTACGGTGACACTATTCTGGTGATGGGCACATGAAAAGCCCCAACTTAAGCATTATAGAAGGTATCCATGCAACAAAAAAATTTGTGCCTCCTTAATATTTTGAAATACATACATACATAAAAATAAAAGCTAGAACAGAACCACTTCATGTATCTTGAAGGACTATCACTCAGATTCTATCTGCCAAACACTTCTGCATAACTCCTAAGGGACAGGGTTTAATTGTAAGTGACAAAACCATGAGTGTAATCTAGCAGGAAAAAGACGCTTTTAGGGATATTTATTAACAGAGCTCAAATCATTTACATGAGGGAAATATAAATTAAAAACTAACAAACAAAAACAATAGGAAAACACTGTGAGACCACAGTCCAGCTTTCAATTAGGGGATGCTATAAGAACTAACTGATTAAGTACATAAACTGGTAAATCCCTAAATCCTACTGAGCCAGAGCCTGAGCTCACAGAAGAAAAGAGTCTTGGTGGTGGGCAAAGCCGGAATGTGGGGAGAACGCAAGAGAAGGGATAGGATAATAAAAGAAGAAAAAAAAAGAAAAGAAAAGCAAAAGAAAAGGCAGAGACCAATGTCATGGAAGGCAAGACAGAGAGAGTATCAGGTCAAACCAGTGCAGCCTGAGATCCCAAGCACAGGTTTAGAGAAGAAACACATCACTCAATCTCACTAATTGCTAATGGACAGAAGTAATTCAGGAGAATCTTTAAATATTTCAGGCAAAGGCCCAGACATGGCCTTTGACAGAGATATTAAAGAAGAAATTATATAAAATTAAGAGGATATATTCACACTATTGTTAGCTGGGGAACAAATTATTATACACTTAGCAGAGTGGAGATTTCTCCCATTCACCAAAAAAAGGTAAGAAAACTCTGTTACATTTTAGAATCAATGGTGCCTTAGAATTGAGGAAATACGACATTGTGAGAAATTTGAGATTCAGGGTTTCTGGGATCCAACAGTATGTGTGAGGCAAGACTAAGAGTCAAAAATAGCACATGTACAATTCTGTCTTTACTAGATTACAGCTACTAATGTTAGCAATTTACTTATTAATATGTATTATGGGCATTTCCCTCTTTTACTACTTGCTTTTAGTATTTTAGCACTTCCTGTCTCAGCTGGGTCCCCACCTCCTTTCAACAGTCTTTTTGCACATTTTCTCTAGTCAGCTCTCTTTCCCATTCTCCTCATGACAATTCTGAAATTAGCAGTCATATTTTCCAGCCATACACTAAGGCCCAGTCTCTTCATACTCAACAAATAACCTTGCATCCTACCTTGAAAAGAAAATAAAAGCTCTCCAGGCATGAGTTTCCTCAGACTGTCCCCCTTCTTCTCTGTGGGTTTGTGCATGCAAAATTAACATGCTCACCTCCTTCCCGAGGGCCTCAGGAGCAATGTATCTTTCTATTTTCCAAAATGGGTATCTGAGCCTGTTCTTCAAATCTCATCCTCTCCTCAAACTTGTTCCATTAATTATTCTGCCTCTTTCTTATTTCTGTAATGCCTCTCTCTCATCTGGTTCTCCTTCCAACAAATAAGTCACTAAAGTTTCTCCCATTATTGAAAACATAAAACAAAATCTCTCCTGACCCTGTGTGTTGGTGATTCATCATTTACTCTCCAAATCCATTCTCCACCCTAATTTGCCCCAAGGTAGGCTAGAGAGGCAGATCTCTCTGGACTATACCACTCAGGCTCCATTGCCCTCTGGATTCTGACTATGTTCATCCGTCGGAGGCACCAGCAGGAGATCGGAGGAAAGGATTTATGTCCCTTCTGCCTTCCACAGCCACTGACTTTCCAGAATACCATTCCCTCCACTTGCTGAAGGGTCAGGCCTGCAAGTGCTAACAGCTTCCTTATCTTCTGCTCCTGCTAGTTCCCAATGCTTCTATTGTTGGTTCTCTTAAATGAGTCTACACCTCCATAAAAAAGTTTCTTTATTAAATCTATTCAGTTGAACTTTTTGCATGAGCCATCTGTTTCCTGCCAGGACTCTTAGAAATACATCTCACGCCTCTCTCTAGCTCCTTTCTATTTCTCCCAGCCATGCTTCCTGAAAGACCAGTCTACACTCACTAACTCCCATTATCATCTCTCATCTAACCTCAAGTCACTATGACCTGACTTCTGCACCCTCACGAATCCACTAAACTGATCTCTCCACTGTGGTATTCTAGGCCATTTGTGATCTAGCCCTGACTACCTTCCAGCTATATCTCCCACCATCTGCCACTAAACCATGTGCCACAATCACAACTGTCCCAAGCTGTCTTGGAGACTCGTATATGATTCCCTCCAGTAGTCTTTCTCTGCTTTCAGGTACCTAGTGAACCCCTGGTCATCGTACAAGCACCAACTGAGGAAGCACCTCCTTCTGGAAATACTTCCCTTACTCTCCCCTCTAATTCTAAACCAGAATTATTTTTGCTTGTACACCCAGCTCCTAGATCCAACTCCTGTACTCATCACATTATAATATCATTATAAATTACATTGTAATCCCACCAAATGTCTTTCAGGACAGAATGAGACCAGATTCCCCAGAAAACAGACCTGGAGGCAAAAGTTCATGTGGTAACAGTTTATAGAGAAGTGCAATTCCAGGGTTGCAGAAGCAAGGCAGGAAAGGAGAGAGAACAAACACAAGAGAGTGTGTCACAGAGCTGGCCACAGCTTTCTCATCAACAGATTGCCCAGATTTGCAGAATGTCTTCAGGGAGGTGGTATGAAGCTGAGTCTCCCCAAACAGCCAGTTTAGGAGTAGGAAGAAGGAAAAATTTATACATCAACTCTCTTCTCTCATTGAGAATGTTAACTCCTTGAAAATTTCAGGTTGCACATGTGAGTTCCAACAGGTACCACAGTGTTGTGGTGGCAACATGGAAATCCAAGGACAAGAGGCACATGGCATGGGCACATTGGGTTCTTCCTTCCAGCAATGTGAAGGGCCACTCCTGCAGCAACCCTACCCACAACTGTGGGAAGCAGCAGAAGTCAGACAAGCAAGCCAAGCGCACACATCTGAGATGATGCATAAACTGAATGTGGATCAAGAACCCAGAACAGTTTTAGAAAAATAATAGGCAGTTGGTAAATAGTCACTAACTTATTAAAAGAAGAAGAATTTATACTTTTGCCTAATTGAAAAATCTACATTGAGAGAGTCTAAATCTCTCAATGGGTAGGTCCATATAGCATTAATATCTTAAATAGTACCAAATTGCTGCCAATTCTGAGGTAAGCGAGCATTTGTAATTCAAAAATTAAAGGAAGGACTCCAAAGTGTCACAAACAAGTTCAACATTTTTATAGTGTCTTCCCTTTCAGAAAGAGACAAGCCTAATACCCCAAATACCCCAAACTAAGATGTTTTATTCACCAATGTTTCTCAATTATCTGGACATGACAAACTTCATTGTGCAAGACCATCCCCACCCATCTAATTCAGATTAATCTTACAGTTTACAAAGAAGAAATGTTGCCGTTCAACTAGAATCACTTTTTCTAATAGTAATGTTGTAGAAACGAATACTTAGGGAATGGATTTTTCATGGGGTCCAAATCCTACTCCAAGCGAATAAAAAGCAACCCATCAAATGTTCATACCTAAAACCACAGCGATCATTCTCTGAAGAACCAAAGCAACTCTCTAGGATTACCGTAACGTTCACACTTAAATTCCACACCCCACATGCTCTATGTTTACTTCACAACCAGCACCTAAGTCTGAAAATATCATTTCAGTTGATAATTTTGGACAATCTAGACAAGACATTGAAAAGAATTCCCACAGACCGTTTCCAGATAAGAAACAAGGAATCTAAATCAATTGTGGTCATAGTTACCCAGCAGCATGCTTAAACTAAGCAGATAAGGGAAGGTCGACAAATTAGCCATTTCCACTTTAAAGCAGAAAAACTAGTCTCTGTTCCAACCTAATGTGGGAACAGTCTGTCTGTCACAGTCCTTGTTAGCGATGAGTGAAAATCTATGTACATGCAACATCCATACCCTGGGCTTAGTTCAACCACCTGTAGGAAAGATTGTAGCCAAGAAAATAATTGTAAATATATGGTTACTTTCAACAAAAAAAAATCACAATTCAGTACAAAAACAATTTTAAAAAACATTTAAGGAGAGCATTTTAATAAAAATGTTAAGGGAGATATTTACTTTTAAATTTAATTTTTGATAGTTTCCACAGTATTCTCTGTAAGTCAGATACTTAATAATATATGTAAATATAGGCCTATATTGAAAGATTACAAAGCATTTATTAAAACAGAATGTAATCTAATGATGTGATATTAAAGAAGAATTTTGAATACCCCTTTGAGTTCACCATGAGGAGATTCGGGATCTCCAGTAACAGAAAACAAGAACACGGCCATAAGGCTGGTGAGAATTAATGCTCATCACAGCTCACCTCTCATAGGAGACAGCTCAGCAGCAGGGTGCTTATCTTAGCTCGGGATGCTATAATAAAATACCACAGATTGGATGGCTTAAATAACAGAAATTTATTTCTCACAGTCTGAAGGCTGGGAAGTCCAAGATCAAGGTACCGACTGATTTGATTCCTGGTGAGGGCTCTCCTTGCAGATGGCTGCCTTCTCGCTGTGTGATCACATGGCCTTTCCGCGGAAGACGCATGAGGAAAGAAAGAGAGATCTCACATCCTCTTTTTATATTAACAAGACTCCTTCCTCATGACCTAATCTAACCCTAAGTACCCCTAAAGACCCCATCTCCAAATACCATTACAGTGGGGGTTAAGGTTTTCACATGAATTTGATAGAGGGGGACACAAACATTCAGTCTGTAACAGTGATGCTCTCTGGCATTAGGAGCAAGAGACTAACTCTTCGAGTTCTGAAGTTTCTTCTGGAAATTTCAGAGGAAACTCTGTTATCTTTTTTATATTATGTTTCAGTCAAGAGGAAGAAGTGTATAGTTGATATTAAGAAAAGCACAAGATTCTTTTGTTTCAACTAGACCTGGTTTTACTCCTGGGCAGGTTGCTTAACTTTCTGTCATCTGTAGAGTGGGGTTAATAATAGAATCTTCTTCATAGGACTGTTGTGAAAATTAAATAGGTTAATATAAATATGAAAGTGCAGTGGCCCTCTGTATCCACAGGTTTGAAATCCTCAGATTCAAACACAGATCAAAAATGTTCAGGAAAAAAACAATAAAAAATAACAATACCACAATAAATTTTGCAATAAATAATACAAAAAATACAGCATAAAAACTATTTACATTATATTAGGTATTATAAGTAATCTAGAGATGATTTAAAGTATATGGGAGGATGTGCATAGGTTACATGCACAGACTACACCATTTTTTATGAGACATTAGCATCCACAGATTTTGCTATCCTCAGGGGGTCCTGGAACCGATCTCCCACATATACCAAGGGACAACTGTACTTAGGAGAGTGTATAGATCATAGTAACTGCTACATAAGTATTGCAACTATTACTACAAAGCAATTTAAACATAGTTTTCAAAAAGCACTTCTGTATTGAAATGATAATAAAGCATTCTTGTTACATTTACATTGTGTGTACCTGCATCCCTTCCTCTAGAGCTGCAGTCCTCAACCCCCCAGGCCACGGACCAATACCAGTGTATGGCCTCTAAGGAGCTGGGCGGCACAGAGGAGGTAAGCGGTGGGTGAGCCAGGGAAGCTTCATCTGTATTTACAGCCACTCCCCATGCTTGCATCACCGCCTGAGCTCTACCTCCTGTCAGGTCAGCGGTGGAATTAGATTCTGCATTATGGTGAGTTGCATAATTATTTCATTATATATTACAATGTAATAATAATAAAGAGTACAATAAATGTAATAAATGTAATGCACAATAAATGTAAACCAACTTACCCCCTATCCCCAGTACATGGAAAAACTGTCTTCCATGAAACTGGTCCCTGGTGCCAAAAAGGTTAAGAACTGCTGCTCTAGAGAATCTAAGCAACCAAGAGAAAGGATAATGTCATCTCTTTCTTTATAAATTTCATAGAACTTATCACAGGGCCTTAAGTTGCACACAACTGATTCAAAGTATGTTTTGTTGCATGAGACAATGAAGCAAAATATATCCCACTTATCCAAAATTAAATTTTTCTCAAAAGTTTAGAGAAAATAAAGAGAAAACCTGCAAATAAATCTACTTTCCTTTCATGCATACCAAGCAATTTAAATAGAAACTAACCCAACCTAATTCAGAGTATAACAAAACCATAAGTAACTACAAATAAAAATTGCAAAAATTCTTCATAAATAAAACATTTCATGTTATTAAAATAAAATGAACACAGGAAGGCTAACCAATCATCTATTTTCATGAGTTTCATAATTAGCGAGCCACCAGATTGTAGATATCTTTTAAAGATGCAATTTTAATCAAGGTTGACTTTATTTCTCTTTTAAATTATACAGGCTCTAAGTTCCGGGCTCCAAATACCTTTCTGTTTAGCTATAATGAAGGGAGTAAAATATGCACATACAAAATACGCACATATTTACAGATTTGTGATTCTTGCACCTTGGCTTTTGGCTAACTTGGCTCACAACTGGGAAAAGCCCAAAGCAGACAGGACAGCGGCAAATAAGCGTAATGAGGCCACTGGGCTATAGGTTGCAATTGCATTTCAAAGTGTTCTGAAGAACCGTAAATATAAACAAGCATATGAGAACAGAGCGCTCTGACCCGAGTTGATTTTCATTTTTAGCTCACACTTTATCTCCACGTAGCAGCTTTGGCCACCATTTCTGATGTCTGTTATTCACAGCTTGCTTCTTTGCTTCAAGTTTCAAGTGGAATGCCCTTACTGAGTTCTGTTCTTTCAACTGAGATCTTAAGGAGCTCCTGCTCCTTAACAAATATTGGAAGATAACAAAAATGGCATATCTTTATTAGTGTAGAACAAAATTATAAGTCCCTAAAATTTAAAATTACAAGCACTTCTGTTCAGCCTTGGGTAAAATTAAAGGAGAAACTTTAGGTAAAATAGCACTTTAAGAGTTGCTGGTATGGTTTGAATATTTGTCCCCCTCCACCAAAAACGCATGTTGAAAGTTAACTCCCAATGTGGCAGCATTGACAGGTGGGGCCTTTCAGAGGTGATTGAATCATGAGGGCTCTGCCCCCATGAATGGATTATTGTGTTATGAATTAATGGGTCATCAGGGAAGTGAGACTGGGAGCTTTATAAAAGGAAAAGAGACCTGGGAGAGCACATTGCCACGTGACCAGCAAGAAGGATCGCCACCAGATGCAGCCCCTTGACCTTGAACTTCCCAGACTCTATAACTGTAAGAAATAAATTCTTTTTCTTTATAAATTAACCAGTTTCTGTTATAAGCAACAGAAAACAAACTAATAACAGTTACCACACAAGGAAATGATCTTATAAATCTTAGTTCCTTAAGAATTCAAAGTAGTGAGCTAGCTGTTACTCTTCCCAGGAAGACAAAAAACAAGTCAGAGATGATTTATTTTCTGAGGACCGTCACAACACACTGAACAAATGGCAAAGTTAGAGAACAAGCTAAGCGGCCCAAAAGCCTTATTTCAGTTTAAACCTATACAATTTGTGGTTCTCATCGTGAAATATTCCTTTCTTCAGGCTTCCCAGAGAAGCAGCAATAAGCTCTTCAACTGCTAACTACAAGAAAGTTATTTACTCTCTCTGGAATAGACACTTCAACTACCAAGCATTTAATAGCCACAGAGCTACGGAATATATTTGCCATAAATAAAACTGAATTTATTCACCTGAGCTGTAAACTCACCAGCACTGTTTATTAATCTATCACTGTAAAAAATCATAGACAGATTTATTTATAAATGTATCATATTTAGATCTGTCACATACCATGATAGCAGGCAATGAGAACTACAGGTAAGATACACACTAAGTGCTATGAGAGTCCCAAGAATGAGCAAAGTGCCGGCACATAGTTGACACAAAGCAAACACTTGACAAGTGACGGTACCAGGTGATCGATGTATCAGGTAAATGATAGCGATTCGTTCTACAGTTGAAGGAACAAGAAGTACCAATGTTATTAAATAACTGTGTCACTGAATAGCTGGTCAGCGACAGTATTGGGGCAAACATTCCAAGACACCTTCCTCCCTACTCCCAAGGCTGATGTTTTATCTAGTACACCACACTGCCTCTCTTTCCAGTAAAAATGGGTTCTACCTCCAGATCTCCTTGTTTCTAGTGACAGTAGCATCATATATATGGTCTGTCAGAAGACTTTACAATCTCCTACTTTCAAAACACAAACATGATTTTTTCTGATTATAAAAGTAATTACTAAATTATTGTTGACTGTTGGGAAAATTTGTCCCAGCTCTATTATACCAGGGCAGCCCGTGGCATAAGGCAAGGCGTCCAGAGATGGTTTGGAGGTTCTACAAGGTCATGAGGCCCCTTCTGTCTTCCTGCTTCATCCCCCTTGGTTTCCATCCTCTAGGTCACCTCAGGATCCAAGGTGGCGTGACCATTTTACTCATATGACAGTCAGCAAGACAAAAAGAACTGAGGAGAAAGATGCAAGAATGTGTGCCCTCCCCCTTAAGCCTTCCTGAAAATCCTACCTGATACATTTGCTTGTATTTCATTTGCCAAAACCTGGTCAATGACCACAGGATGTCAGGAAGCCTGGGAAAGGGTCTTTTAATGAGGCACACTGCCCAGGTTTCTGTCACTAAGGAAAAAGGGGATAATAGATTCTGGAAGGAAATCACATCATATACTTTTTCCAATGTGTAAATGAAAATAGTGTCATCGATAAAGGAAAGGAAAGTAAACTTCTGCTACAACATGAAGCTGATTTTTTTTTAAGTAGCTCCTAATAAAAGAAATTTCTAAAACTAAGTATTCCTAGACATAACTCAAGAATCTTCAGCTGAGATCAAATCCAAATAAAAATGGATAGAGATTTACCATAATCTTATACCAAAGAAATCAGACCCACATTATTTACTAACCTACATTCATGTGGAAAAAATCAGGAAAAAGCAATTTTAACTAATCCCTAATCTGCTTTCTTTGTCTTTCCCAGCACAGACTGTCTAATCACATTAAATGAAAAGGTCAATTTGTTTCTTAGATAGCATAAATTGCTACTATCGGGACAACACTATATCATTCAAAAAAGAAGTTTGTTGAATGTCTTCACTGATGTTCTGAGTCAAAAATAACTTTATAATGTTAGATTTTGGACTCCTTCATCACTTTGAAAACAGTACCTGGAATCTTTTTCATTAACAAATGCCACGATCATGATCCTGTATGTTGTTAAAAATGCCACAACTTTAAAAACTAGAGACTCATTGAGAGTATAAATAAAATCTTACAAAATACAGTGACTAGAACCCAGAACTGAGTGCACTTAACCATCTTGTGGTGATCCCCTACCACGCAATAAGCATGGGGAATACAGCAGTGAATGAGACAAAGCCTCGCCCCCTAGAACAAATAGAGGACTTAAAGAGATAAGTTATTTCAATATAATACCATAACTAATCAGTGCAGAAATTCAAAAGAGGGAAGAAAATCAGCTTTCTAAGTTAGTGAAATGAGAGGAATCTTATAAATATTTGGAGGAGAGCTAATCACTGATGCTGATAAATCTTTCTAATAACTCTATTTTGTATTAAATTTGAATTATATTAGAATTACACTACTGCCTCTCATTTTCTTTTACCAAAAACAATCACGGATTTAAGATTGCCACTTGCCCATCATCCCAAATCCTCCATAACCTAGCCCTGAAAGCCTTCTCAAAACCCAACTTCTGCATAATCCCAACACTCCAGCCAAACTGGTCTAATTACTAACTTCTCAATGCACCATGTGCACATCTGCCTGCTCTATGATTAACCAGTTTCCCCTACTCACCACACACGCATGCACATGCACACACACAAAACATTCAGCTAAATGCTTATCTTCTTCCATATCCATTCAATAGCTCTTCTCAATGGAATCTTCCCCAGCTCAAAATCTCTCTTTGATTTCTTTGAGCCTTTTAATCTATACCACTGACATAATTCCTCAGGCTTATTTTCTTATTGTAAAATTTATATTCCTGGCCAAATTTTAATCTCTATGGGAGTAGGAATTTAGTCTTATATCTCTTTGTATCATCTGAGCCTAGTAGAAAAGATGTTCAATGAATATTGATAATTTTTGGTAATTATAAATCATATCCCTTTTCCCACTATACAGAGGGAAGGACAGGAGAATAGCCCTAGAAAAGACATGCCCCACCCATTAGAATTTCCTTTCTTCCAAACACACAAAGAGTTGCAAAGATAAGCCTAAAATATTCTCTTGAGTTAGGAGGTATAGCAATGAATAAATAAGTCATTTATCAGGTGTTTTGTAATTTCCAGATAAAAGCTGTCAAATTAGTACTGTATAAGATCCTCATCCACCACCTTAGATGCTAAAATGATGTGGCAAAGCATAAATATTTAACACAATGCACATCCCCGAGGAGCAGCCTGACTAACGCATATACTTTTTGAAAACTGAGTTGGTTAAACAATCCTTGTCTATTGTTTAAAATATGATGAAGTTTTCCTGTATGGTTTCCTAACACCTTTTCTAAAGAATTTCCCTAGTCACAGAGCTTGGGGGGATGGGTGAGGCAGGCGACAGTTTCACTGCCAATGCAGTAAAAATAAACTGGTGTCTCAGGAATTGGCTGGAGGAATAAGAAAAAATTGACTTAGTACTTTAGCTGGTACTGAAAAGAAATCTGAGTTTTATAGACATACAATGTAGCAGGCAGTCAGCCTATAGATCAACCCCTCCATGACCAAAGTAAAAGAGACAGGGCTACACTTCCTGCCCCACACCTCATTCATCCATTACACATCTTAAGTACCAATGTATCTGTTAGAATACCTTAGGCTACAGTAACAGAAAATTCTTACTCAAAATGGTTTAAACAAGAAAACAATTTTCTTATATAACATGAAGTTATCAAGGTAGGAGATTTTTCAAAGTTGACTGATCCAATGGCTCAAGAATGTCCTCAAGGACTATTCTATCTCTTTTTCTTTCTTATGAGGGTTGGCGTCATCCTTAAACTGGCAACAAGATGGTTGTAGTAGTTCCAAGTATCACCTCCAGGCAAGACAATATCCAGAGCCAGAATAAAGAATCATCTCTTTCCATTTCTCTTTCTTATGATCAAGAAAACTTCCCCTCACTTCTATGGCCAAGACAGGGTCACACGCTCACCTCTAGTCACTGGGAAGGAAAAGAATAACTCCACGATTAGCTCAGGCCACTTATCAGCAAACTACTACTTAACTCAGCCATTGTAGCAGGGATGGATAATACATAAATGAATAAAAGTGGCTGTGTTCCAACTTTATTTACAAAGACAGGTGGAGGCCTGGATTTGGTTTTCTGTAGTCAGCTGAATTCTGTTAGTTAGGCTAACAGAAGTTATCTTTACAAGTATATATAGAATTAGTTTCCCAGAATCACATAGTAGACTCATAAACAAAATTGAGGTAGGAGAAAGCTGAAAAGGCAAATGGAGGTAGCAACCAACTGGGTCTGCTACAACCTGCTTTGCACCCAGTGCAATGCTAACAATGTAAGAGCAGGCTGCCTGTCATCCTTCTATGATTTCTTTTCCTCTTTCAAGGATTATAACAAAATATAAAGTGACTTGCCTCAGGGGGCTGCAGATGGGGTCAAGGGGAAGAGTGTAAGATTAGATTCAAGAAAAATTGACTGGGTGAGGTGGCTTAAGCCTGTAATCCTAGCACTCTGGAAGGCCAAAGTGGGAGGCTTGCCCATAGTTAAATCAATAAGCAGAAGGGAAAAAAAAGCTTGGATTTTTTTCACATTTTCATGTTTTATGTAGATTTAGAATAAAGTATCTGGAGAGGAGAGGACTAGACACATTTTTGAAAAGTTGTCACGTGAAAGAAGCTGGAAGTAACCTAAACACATTTGAATAATATTCTGACTGTCTGAATGGGTGGCATTTATATATAAACTTACATGACAGCAGATGCCCATTACAAAAAGAAGTCTCTATAGTTCTCCAGGGATTTATTGTAGAAGTACTAAATCTAATTTCAACTGAGAAAGAAGAGATTAGAAGCAACCAGCCTCCCTCTCTGTTCATCCTTTATGCCCAAAGGTACTCTTCCTCTATCAGACTGAAATGGCACCAGGAATGATTTTAATGTTCAGCATTAAAAACTCTGACATTACTTCTCTACTTATGTCTCCGTGCTTTTGAAACACAGAGGCAGAAGCAGTAAACAGGCGTGAGGCATGAGAAGACATGCAGCCATTAATAACACCCCCCTTAACAGCCTGTGAAGGTAATAGGTTTTCATATCAAGTCAAGAAATTCAGAGCCTCTCCAGAACTGATCACATTCCTTGGTCTGACTCCAGAACCATCATAAGCATCCCTTCCCACCGTGGTATCTGGATCTGCTCTAGATCACATGTGTTCTAGAAGGACCAGGTCTAGAAGACGTAACCACAAGTCATAGAAGTATTTCTCAGTCAAGTGTTCATCTAGTCACTTGCACCACAAAGTGATCTTCTCTAGAAACCATAAATTAGTCAGTTATGGTACTGAATCACAGTTTATCAAAAAGCCTTTATATGTGTCGATACAGGAAACACATGGCATAGGATGGCTATCTCAGGAAAAAATTAGAGGGCAGCTAGACCCACTCTCTGGGAGCTAAAGAAATTAAACAATATGCAAGAGTGGACAAATAAAAGATAAAATTATTAATGAAAGGTCTATAAAATGCATACACATATTTCACAAAAATGCATGGCATTGTACCTGAAAATATAAAAGAAAAGTAAGCAAAATCCCTATCCCTGAAGAGATCATTATATAGAAAATTCCAAATTCATCAAGAAGAAGGTATTTTGGTTAAACAATGATAATGATAATATAAAATCACTCAAATTTATCTTATCACACAATTTGCACACACCTCCTTCCTTAGCTTATAAAATATTTTAACATCCATTATCTCACAGTGATTTCCTCTGCAAGGCTAAAATATTGGTGAATGATGCAGCATTATCTGTGTTTTTATGTAGAAGGAAGTAGGGCTCACAGACGGCAAGCAGTTTTGCTTAATGATAGTTGCAGAGTCGTGGGGCTAGAATTCTGGCCTCTACTCACCAAATAACAGTAGTTGCAAGAACCTCACTCCAGTCATGACAATCAAAAATGTCTTCAGACTTGTCAAATGTCCCCCTCCCCCTGCACACACTGAGAACCACTCACCTAGTCCACTTTCAAGATTCTATTCAGATTAATAGAAACTATACATTTACTATATGGGACAATCCTGATCATGAATTTTTCATAAACCAAAAGCAAAAAAATAACAATCTATTCTGCCACACTTTTTTTTTGAATTCCATAGTTTCTTATGTATTTCAAAGAAACTGAGAAAATTATAATGCCTCGTGATCAACAGAAACATCAAGCTATAGATGTAAGAAAATCCTAGTAGAAAGTTTTCATTAACCAAGAGTTCTGGAGCTTTCGAAGTTAAAAGAAACTTTTTTTCTTAAATTTATTTATATATTACGCAGGTAAAAAAATGTATCAAACTAGTTTCCTTTCCACTCTCTATCTTCCTACTTCTGGTACTATCCATATTTTATAGCTGTGGAAGGGAGGTAAGAAGAGACATCTAACAAATTACCCAGTCAATATCAGCCAAGGAGAAAAAAAAACAGCTGACAAAGCCCCCTCCATTGGCACCAACAGCCTTCACTTGGCATTCTCCAATGTGCGCTGCTTAAGAACATCGAGCGTGTTATCCCACTTGATTCGTGCAAGGTACTCAGTATTTTGATTTTCTAGCATTTTTTTTAAAATAGGATTTGTTTTAATCATTGTATCATGTGCTTTGCTTTGCTATAGGAATAAACAAACCTTTCCAATAAAAGTCCTGGAAGGGAAATAGTTAAAATGAAAAATGTATACCCCCATCAGTAAATTTTCTAGTGTAACTCAACTATTAATAACTTTAGCAATGAAGTAAACATTCTATCAATTACCATCTTGATTATTCAATTTTAAAAATCAATTGAGTATATAAAATGCAGAGTAAAGAATATAAATAAATGATTTGGAATTACAGATGGGAATTACAGTCCCATCATCAGGTGGGCAAGACAGCCCCACCCAATGCCTACACTGTCACTGACCTAGTGGAGTATAGCGTCGTGATTGAGCAGCTCTCAAATGGCAAATGGGTCCCCTTTGATGGTGACGACATCCAGCTGGAGTTTGTCCGCATTGACCCTTTTGTGAGAACCTTCTTGAAGAAGAAAGGTGGCAAATACAGCATTCAGTTCAAGTTGCCGGACGTGTATGGTGTGTTCCAGTTTAAGGTGGATTACAACCAGCTGGGCTACACGCACCTGTACTCTTCCACACAGGTGTCAGTGAGGCCACTGCAGCACACGCAGTACGAGCGCTTCATCCCCTCGGCCTACCCCTACTACGCCAGCGCCTTCTCCATGATGCTGGGGCTGCTCATCTTCAGCGTCGTCTTCTTGCACATGAAGGAGAAGGAG
>CAUYRT010063435.1:0-32878 GCA_963574885.1 Lepilemur ruficaudatus | reverse complement strand
GCTATACATCTGACAAATCCTTAATATCCAGAATCTATAAGGAACTCAAATAAATCATCAAGAAAAAAACCCCAAATATCCCCATTTAAAAGTGGGCAAAAGACATGAACAGGCATTTTTCAAAAGAAGAGAAACAAATGGCCAAGAAATATATGAAAAAATGTTCAGCATCACTAATCATTAGGGAAATGCAAAATTTTTTGTAGGTGTTTGAATAGTTATTTTTTCAAGAAAGAGTAGCCAATAATTTAGTAAGAGGAGAGGACATGGTCACAATACTTGTGGGAAAAGGATATTCCGTCTAGTATCTATGATGTTATACAAGATTTTTAAAATGTGTGATCTTCTTTGAATTATGAGTAAAACAGCAAATAAAAAGACATTAATAAAATGAACCCTAATAAATTAATATTTATTAATATCAATTAATAAATATTAATTTAGTATATGAATTGATACTTATTACTAATTTATATGAATGGTTGTCTAACATTGTACAATCATTGCTCACACCTGAATGATATTCACAGGTTCAGGGAGAAATTGCCTGCCAAATTTAAGTATTTTTTATTTCAGCATCTTATTTTACTGTCTTCTGTATCCTTCACGGTAGATGTATTAATGCTTCCTGAACCTGAAATATCAGTATGTGAGATATCAGGATCTCTAAAAACTAGTTTTATTTCAGCTAAAAAAGTAGAAAACAGATGATACCTCAAAAGGGGGAAATTTGAAGATTCACTGACCATATCAACTTTTTTTATAGCACTATTTCTCTCTTAGGGATACCCAGAATTATACACTGGACTTATAAAAATTACTTTTGTGGTGAAACCAGTTGTTGTCAGTTGAATGTTTGCAGCTGCTTTCTTATTCAGAACCAAGTTACTTCAGTTTTTACTTTTCAACTAAGTCAAAAAATGCATACATTGACACCTAAAAATTGAGGATCAATATGAAATTATCATAGAAGAAAAAGAGAACTTTAATTAACAAAATTAGTTGGGCAAAAGCACTTACTAGGTATAGAAAGAATATACCTCAAAATTATAAAACCCATATGTAACAAACCCACAGCCAACATCATGCTGAATGGAGAAAAGTTGCAACCATTCCCCCTAAGAACTGGAACTAGACAAGGGTGCCCACTGTCATCACTTCTATTATGTAGTGCTGGAAGTCCTAGCTGGAGCAATCAGGCAAGAGAAAGAAATAAAGGGTATCCAAATCAGGAAAGAGGAGGTCAAACTACTACTTTTCACTGATGATGATCTTATATCTAGAAAACCCCAAAGACTCCACCAAAGGATTCTGGAATTGATAAATAAATTCAGCAAAGTCTTGGGTTGCAAAATCAAAGCACATAAATTAGTAGCATTTCTATACAGCAATAACTGTCAAGCTAAAAGTCAAATCAAAGACCAATACCATTCACAATTGCTACAAAGAAAATAAAATACCTAGGAACATACTTAACCAAGGAGGTGAAAGACCTCCACAAAGAGAACTATGAAACGCTGAGGAAATAAATTGCAGATGACATAAATGGAAAAAAATGCTCATGGATCAGTAAAATCAACATCATTAAAATGTCATCTAAAGTGATTTACAGATTCATGGCAATCCTCATCAAAATACCAACATTATATTTCACAGATCTAGAAAAAATAATTCTACGCTTCATTTGGAACCAGAAAAGAGCCTGAATAGCCAAAGAAATTTTAAGCAAAAAGAATAAATCTCGAGGCATCACATTATCAGACTTCAAACTATACTACAAGACTATAGTAACCAAAACAGCATAGTATTGGCACAAAAATAGAGACAGAGACCAATGGAACAGAACAGAGAACCCAGATATAAAACTATCCACATACAGCTAACTGATCTTTGACAAAGCAGATAACAATATACACTGGGGAAAATAAACCCTATTCAATAAGTGGTGCTGAGAAAATTGAATAGCCACATGCAGAAGAAGAAAACAGGATCCATATCTCTCACCACTCACAAAAATTAATTCAAGATGGATAAAAGACTTAAGGTTTCATGCCTTACATTTGAATGTAAGGCATGAAACCATAATAATTCTAGAAGAAAATATAGGAAGAACTTCTTTTCCCAGCCTAAGCAAAGAATTTATGATTAAGACCCCAATGGCTATTACAGCAACAACAAAAAATAAATGTGAAATGCAAATTAAAGCCACAATGAGATACCGCCTTATTCCTGTCAGAATGGCCATTATCAAAAAGTCAAAAAAAAAAAAATATTTGCCAGCACCAATGTGGTAAAAAGGGAACACTTATACACTGTTGGTAGGAATCTAAATTAGTACAACCTCAATGGAAAATAGTATGTGAAGATTTCTCAAAGAACTAAAAGTAGATCTACCTTTCAATCCAACAATCCCACTACTGGAGAGCTACCCCAAAGGAAAATAATTTATTTTATAAAAATGACACCTGTATTTGTATGTTTATTGCAGCACAATTTATAATTGCGAAGATATGAAACCAACTTAAGTGCCCACCAATGGATGAGTGGATAAAGAAAATGTGACATATACATAACATGGAATACTACTCAGGCCTCAAAAAGAATGAAATAATGTTTTTTGTAGCAACTTGGATGGAACTGGAGGCCGTTATCCTAAATGAAGTAACCCAGGAACAAAAAGCCAAACACTGCATGTTCTCACTTACAAGTGAGAGCTAAGCAGTGGGTATGCATAGTCATACAAAGCGACTTAATGGACACTCTGGTTGTGGGGGTGCGGGAGGAAAAATTACCTACTGGGTACAATGTATACTAGTCAGGTGATATGCATATTAAAAGCCTAGACTTCTCCACTATGCAATTCATTGATTTAATAAAAAAACCACTTGTATCCCCTAAACGTATTTAAATAAAATAAAATAAAAATTTATTATAGCTCAATACAAATAAATAAAATTAAAACATGTTCTAAAAATATCCACATCCTCACATGTAGTATGCTCTCCTTGTGTAATTAAGGCATGTATTTTAGAAATTTTTCAGAAAGAATCTGATTTCATTCTTGGAGAAAAGCTATTAATATTGAATTCCAAGATTTATGCTTTGTGCAATCTCAGTTTCCTTACTTAGAAAGCCTCAAGCAGTAATAATACATCAAAAACAAAATCAGCATTGAAAAGATTTTTAAAATGGAGTGAACTGCAATAATCTCCTCCTTCCCAGAGGCTGGTCTCCCAGGCTGGGGATAGAGTCAGGATTCACCCAGAAACCCTTGGTATCCTTGAAATGTCCTCTTAGGTAACCGAAAGGACAAGTATTCATCAGAATTCTACCATGTGCCAGACTCTGTGTTATGTGCCAAAGATTTAGAATAAAATGAAGAGAAGACCCAATCTCTCACTTAGTGATGTTCTCATTCAGGTGGTTTTGGTTTGGCTTCCTCTGCTACTTTATTCCATATTACCTAATGGTTAAAAAGCCCCTGTTTTATAGTCCTGGCATCTTTCTGTGAGTGCCTGGAGAGAGCAAAAGGGAAATAGAGCTTTATCTCTCCTCCCTCCCTCCCTCTCCTTTGTTCATGCTCTTCCTTGGCTGTCTGGCTGGGTGGTGGTGGTGGGGAACTGCGACTGTTGGAAGACTTAGTGGTACATCATCCAATTCTGTCCAGCTCCTCCTCCAAGTACCGCTCTTCACTTTATCTCCTCATGACAACCTCCTTCTTTCCTGGCTCTGCTTATTCTTAGAGCCCTAAGACCCCTGTGGTATATTCTGGCTCACTTCTAGCCCAGTGGAACTCAGCTCTCCCCTCAGTCTTGATGCCCCAGAAACAACCTACCACCCTTGAGGAACAATTTGTTTGGCAAGCCCCAGGACACTCCGTTGGGTGTGGCCTTGACCCCTGCTGTGCTGGGCTGTGAGTGGCACTTGAATGAATGGCCAGCACCCTCCCTGGCAGCCTCACTGTCCTCCCCCTTAGCGGTATGGGGCTGTGTCCTGCTCCTTTCTTTTCTCCCCTTTGTATATAGTGTTCTCTCTCCCTGGAACTCTTTTCTCTCATCCTAGCCCACTGCTCCTGTTTGCACCTAGTCAACTCTGTTCTTCGAATGCTGCCTCCCAGAGAAGTCTTTTGGGTTAGATAGTGATATGTGTTGAATTGTGCCCTCACCCAGCCCAAATTCCTGTATTGAAATCACATTCTGGTATCTCAGAATGTGACTTTATTTCAAGATCTTTTCAAAGATAATCAAGCTAAAATGAAGTCATTAGGATGGGCCCTAATCCAATATGACTGGTGTCCTCATAAAAGGGAAATATGGACACAGGCATGTAGAGGAAAGATGATATGAAGAGACATGGGAGAAGACAGCCATCTGTGAGCCAAGGAGAGAAGCCCTCACAGCCCTCAGGAGGAACCAGCTCTGTGGACGGCTGCATCTTGGACTTCTAGGCTCCAGAACTGTGAGACAATAAATGTCTGTTGTTTAAGTCACCCCATCTGTGACATTTTGTTATGGCAGCCTGAGCTGAATATTGCACATAGCCTGTCTGAGCCTCAGTTTCTTCATCTGCTGACTAGGGGTGATAATTTCTATTTTACGGATGGATGTGAGGATTGAACGTGGTAAGACATGAACATCCCTACATAGATATCAGTGCTGTGCACAGTGTGGGGACAGGCGAGGCATGTCTGCACGGCAAGTGGGGAACGAGCTCAGTTTGGGACTTGCTGATTAGCAGATACCTGTGGACATCTGGGCAGACATGCTGGTAGCCATGGCACATACAGTGCTGGGTAAGTGTCAAACCATGCTCACCGAATTCCTTCATTTTCCAGGTTCCCGATTTCCCTCTCCCTCGTTTTCATGCATGCAATCCAACAAGTCTGGGTTCTGCCACCTGGTTTTTTTCAGCTGCACTCTCCTGTCTCCCACAGATAATAAAATATATATCTATTTGACTCTGTTAGCTGGGGAATCCTTTGCTTTATGAAAAAATATGAATAATGGAAATGCATGGAGCATATGGGAGATGAATAGAAGGCTTCAGAGTGGAGCAGGGCTTCCTTTGTGTTACAAAGACAAGTCTGGGCAGTGCAGAATGATTTATGAGATTTTTGATTAGTATTTACCATGAGGAGACTTGGGGAGGCAGACCAACTCGTTTATAAAGTATTTCCTTCAAACATTTTATGTGGAAACATGCAAATAGAAATGCCCCCAGCATAGATTCTTGGCACTTTAGTTGCTTCTGAGTTTTAAAGAAATAGATTGAAGTGCATTAAATGATTATATTTGGGAAAGTATAGCAAAGTGCTTTGAAGTAAGGGAAGCTCTGTCCTAAGCTCAGCACGTACGTGTGTGTGTTTGTGTGTTTACATAAACGTGAATGGAGGGAGAGGATGGTACCTGACATTTGTTTCCATCTACTAATCTTTATCTTATCTCAAGCTGAAATCTTCTTTTCTTTGGTTACCTGTTGTCCTCTGATCACCACAGGTGTTAGTGAGGGCTAACAAAATGACCAGAAAGAAGAAAATATACTATTATACAGAGAAAAGCCCAGACTAGACTGTCAGATCTTACCCACTCCCTGATTTATTACCTTTCACAGAATTACAAACCATAGTATGCTATAACCAGCAACGGATATAATGTCATCTTGTCCAGATCCCCTCATTCTAAGACATGGACAGGAGGAAGAAAGAAGCTCAGTGGCCTGGTTTCAAGCAGTGGAACAAGCCCACATGAGCCTGGGCAGGATTTCATGCTGTGAGACCACTGACTGACTGTTCGATCCACATGAGCCTCTGGGTCAGAGGTGACAGGTTTCTGAAAGGGCAACACTTCAGCGTGTCTTTTTAATTTATAAAATTGGAGCCTACTTTGCAGTAAGCAGCTCATCTGCTGCTGGGGCACAGACCAGATAGCACATAAAGTACCTTTGTGACAAATTAGAGAAAGGCACCCTCTCCAGGCACATGACACTGGAGAGAGACGTGCCTTTGGGTAAAGCAGGGAAATCCCCCTTCCCCAACCTGAGTCATCTGTCCGGAGTGCATGGCTTGGAAAGCAGCACGCAGGCTGGACTTCAGCCTCCACTGGCCCCTGTGCTGAGTGCCCTTCCGCAGAACAACCTGCCCAACTGTACCAGGCAGACCTTTGCTTTGCGTTTTGCCTTATAATATTCAACACAGTTTTCGTAAAGGCTAGAAGTCACAAATTCTGGTCATAATTTATGTTTCAGTCCCTCCATGTCCTCAGTCTATTTTTCATAACCCTTTATCTTCTCTCTCACTAGCTATCCAGCATTTTTGTCTGAGGTAGCTGAATGAAAATGCAAAGAGAACAAGAAAGAAATCCTTTCCATGTTCCCTTAGGGCTAGACTAGGCAGTGAGAGGTAGCGGGAAAGGCATGACAAAAACAGGCAAGATCTGCTATGAGGCCCATTCTTTCACTTTCTAGACAAATGGTCTTGGGCAAGGTTACTTAACTATGTTTTCCCATTTGTAAAATGGGAGTAAAAATAAAGTCTAACCTTCTCAAATGCTATAATGTTTGTAAAAATACCATAACTACCAAACACTATGCAAAGTTTATTATCATTAATTTTTATTGTCATTTGTGGCTGATTAGAGATGCCTCCATACTCTTTGCCACTCCTCCCATCGGAACGTATCTACTTCCCCTCCCCTGTGAACTCTGGACTGGCCTTGTCACTTCCTTTGACCAATTGACTAGAGGTTGGGAAACAAGTGAGACAAGCAGTAATAGAGGAGAGAGAAGCCGGACCATGGTGTGGCAGGGTGATGGGGAGACCTTTTTCTTAGTCAATAAGGGCAGAGCTAAACTCTGTCCCACACAGTCAATAATGATTTGGCATTTGCAAAGCTGAGACCACAGTGGTGAAACAGTAGAAACACCTGGGGAGGAGATACAGGGTTGCGACTGAGAAGAGGGAAAAACACAAGAATTTCACACTAACCCAGATTCAAGTTGGTAAAGAAAGGAGAATAGACTATTTTGCCACAAATCTTCGCCATTGTAGAGACTGTGGTGAGATTTAAGGAGGAGGAAGAAATGAAGAGGGGAAGACTGGATAGGGAAAGCTATGACAAGAGGCTGAGAGATGTAGGGGAGGCACCTAGACTTTAGATTTCAAACAAACCTGGGTTTGGTGCTGTCTCTGCTACCCGCTAGCTGTGAGACTCTGTATCTTCAGTCTCTGGAACAGTAGCTGATGCAAGGGTCTAGAGGGTAATAAGACCAGAGACAGAAAGATCTTGGGGTGGAAACCACCAGGGGTACCCTACCCATTCTCCCCTTCTTTTTTTTTTTTTTTTATTGGGGGAAAACTACAAAGCATTTACAGTACAATGTTTACACACAATTTGTAGTGAGCTGATTTCCCAAAATATATTACCACTCAAGTTGACTTATCTTGTTACATTCAAAAATCTACTCTGTCAAAGTAGTCCAGAGAGTACATACATAGTGCTCCAACTGTATCTACGTACAACCAACGCTTCATTTTAAGTGTACAATTAAATGAGCTTCTTTAGGCACATGCTTGGTCTACATTTCCCAGCTTCCCACTCAGCTAGGTGTGCCGTATGACTGTGTTTATGCTGACGGGATAAACTTGCAGGCCTGGCCCATAAAAGACTCTCATGCAAAATTCCATTTCCTGACTGGAATGTCAATACTCATGGAGCTCTTAGAAGTCACATATTGGACATATAGACAAGTATCATATAGACAAGTGTCCATCAGCCAGAGTCTCTGCCTTACCAACCTTGTAGCAAGACATAAATTTCTATTATGTTAAGTCATTCATGTTTTGAGGTCTGTTTGTTCTCACAAGCTAATGCAATCCATTTTGGGGATAGTTGCATGGCCCAGAAAAGAGATGATGAGAATTTGGCCCAGAGATGTGGACATAGGGGATGACATAGCAAAGGTAAACTGTGGCCCAACCCCCACAAGACTTTCTCATACTCCTCAGCGGCATGGGGAGGAGTTAAAGACATCTGTTGGAGCTGAATGAAAGCTCTACTCTCTGGAAGGAATGAGCAGCAGGACCTCCCCTCCCCACGCAAGTGCCAAACAGATAATGGAGCTGATGACAGCAGTGGTATCAGTTAGGAAAAGTTGTAGCCATGGCAACAGACTCAGTCACAGGGCTATGAAGACTCTGGGAGCACAGAGTGACCAGGCAGGGGCAAAAACAGCAGGAAAATGTCAATAGCGCAGATGGTGTGGAAGCTGTTGGGACTCTCTGGGGAAGGGAGAGGTGGGGGCCCACGGTTTAGCCTGGGGAGTGTTTGCTGCATGTCTCCTTGCCTCTTGCCTCGCTCTCCGTGCCCCAACATGCTGTATGGAGCTCTGGGGGGGGGTCCAAGCTACAGAGGCAGCGGAGGAGCAGAGATCTGGGAGAAGAGATTTGCTTCAGTCCTTGCCTCTTCCACTTTCCTGTCTTTTTCTTGAGAAATTCTCACAGATCCTCCCTGGCTGCTTTCTAGGCAGGGTAGAGCCCAGACTGCCATACTAAACACGACTAAAACATTCCAGAGATGACAGCAAGCCCAAAACACTTGCTAACAACCCATTTTAAGGGTGCATGTAAAGTGTGGGGGTGCAGCAAAAGAGCTTATTAGGAGCACAGCTAATGATTTGGGTGGGTCTCAGAGCAACTGTTTTGAGCTGTTATTTATCCTATTTTCTTCTAACTGCCTTCCCCCATCCTAGTTTCTCAGAACCTTTACTAAGTGGTTAAGAAATCCATGTGCTCTTCCCCCTCTTCCCTAAACTGCTATCTTTTGCTGTCAGAGTCTCTATTTCCACTTCTATTTTTTCCCCAAATTCCAATGCAGCAAAGCCTGTGAAAATCTAATTGAACACTTTTTTTCTGCATGGAAATTTAAAGCAGAATGAAGCTGAATGGATGTTGTACAGAGGATCATTTTTACTTCAGCAGGATATTCTTTTTATGTGCTGGCAAAGACATGACATTTATTCAAGGATAATTTTTTTAAAAAGGCAAAATCATGACTTCTATAGAAATATAAAATGAACATGTGTTAAAGATTTTATCTGACTCATTAATAAGTGAGGGAACCCAGGCACATGTTACAACTGGCTTAAAGGAGAAGTCAAAGAAGCGTAAATGTGTACTCCGGATTTCTGTAGATTAAAGAATATTGACATGAATGGGCAAATGGATGCAAAACTGACTTTCTTGGAGTGGGGGAGGGGTTGTCCCTCCCTTGGACAGAATTTATTTGCTTGTGTATAGACAAGAGTTATTTTGCATTGCTATCTGTTATCTACAAGTTACAGTTTAAAATAGCTCCCATGGAATTAGAACCAGACAATCCAGAAAAGTGTACTTCAGACAAAGCATAGTTTTTCGCTGAAGCATAAATTTTTTCTTATATTTGGACCAATTGCTTCTGGTGTGGGAACTCACTGGCTTCTTCCATGGGTGGCTTGGACTACCTCAGAAAAAGTGGATTACAACATCTTAAATATGTAACAATCTAGGTTGATTTGACACTAATTTAGTTACAATAGTATACAAAACTATGCTTCTAATCAGTCCCACTCCCCTTATGTTGTTATTGTCACATACTACATTTTTATATATTGTGTCAAGAAGGAAACTTGAGTCTAATTACAATTTGCTTTGCAGTTGCCACACAACCCAAATCTAAAGTTGGCCTTGTCTAATTTTCATGAAAATTAAATTGTATCTCATACTGAATCAAAAAAACAAGACTGAATTTGGCAGTAGTAGGGTCAGCAGACTCATGACCTAGTTTCTGCTTTTTGGCTAAAGAGGTGTATAATCTCTGAGCCTCAGTTTTCTTATCTTCAAGATGGGGAAAGGCAAACTAGAAAGCCTCAAAGGTTCTTTTCCATTCTCAGTTCCTATGATTTTACTTTTCCTATCAGTAGAATGCTTTCTGTTTTATATTACTGTGACGGTTAATTTTATGTGTCATGTTAGCTGGGCCATGGTGCCCAGATATTTGGTCAAATATTAGTCTGCATGTTTCTGTCAAGATGACTTTTGAGATGATATTAACATTTAAATCAGTAGATTTAAATCAGGCCCGCCTTCCATAATGAGGGTGGGCCTCATCCAATTAGTTGGAGGCCTTAATAGAAAAAAGACTAACCTCCCCTGAACAAGAAGGGATTCTGGCAGAAGACTACTTTTGGACTTGAACTGTAACTCTTCCCTGAGTCTCCAGCTTCATGGCTTACCCTAACAGATTGTGCATTTGCCAAGCCTAAACAATACACAGTGTGAGCCAATTCCTTAAAATAGATCTCTCTCTGTCTCTGTCTCTGTCTCTGTCTCTCACACACACACACAGACACACAAACACATACACACATGCACACACCCTGTTGATTCTGTTTCTCTGGAGAATCCTAATATAATTCTCTACAGTCTTCTCAACTTGGATAAAACCTATGATCTTCTGTCCATTCTCTGGACAGAAGAACAAAGTTTTGCATACAATGTCTACCTAGTCAAAGGACCTTACAGACTTCTTTGATAACATCCAACACATTTACTGAGTAGGAAAAAGAAAAGAGCATTGTTGAAAGTGAGAGTCTGGGTCTGAGTTTGATCAAGGACCTCTCATCTTTTGACACCAAGTGAAGGGGCTGCTGTCATATAACTGACCCAGAAGATCATGAGCCTATAAGATCCTTCTCAATTTTTCAGTAACATCTGACTTTCCCAGAAACTAGAAAGGTAGGGTGATTATCCTTGATTTTTTTACTACTACTATCCTTGATTTTTCACTCATCCCCATATGAGACAGGATGGGGATCCTTAAGTTTGAAAATGCCCATTTATCTCATCGATTTATTAAGGTCCAGGGATAACCAGATGGGATGAGGCCAAGGAAACTGGTTGAGAACTAACTGGCCCATTCCATCCTGGTGACAGCACATCAAGGCCATTTGGGTAATGACAGCAAAGCATTAATGAGCTATTTTGAAGCAAGAGATTCTTCAGCATTGCTTTTTAAAGCATAAAACATGCCATGATGTCATTGAGCTCCTATAATATGCTAGGCCCTAGTCACACATTAGAGCTAAACCAACATCCTTTTCTATCTTTTCTTGGTCTCCTTTTCTTTTAAACAGATAAAATTGAAGAGATAGTAGAGTCGAGTAATTCACCCAAGGCCACAAAGCTAGTAAGGAGCAGAGATTCTCTAGCCACAGGCTCCTTCTCCTCCTGCTGTGCCACAGCTCCTTGGCCCACCTGTTCTGTACCCCTCCTACTGAATGGCCATGGACAAGTCCCTCACACAGAATGCCAAATGGGAGATGATGCCATGGTGAAAAAGGAAGAAAAGAAACACCGTTCTTAAAGCAGCAATCATTGGCAGGGGAAGCTATGCCAATGTGAAAGCATGGTACCTAAAATGCTTTATTGGTGGAAAAATAGGAATATCTCTCTCTCTCTCTCTCTCTCTCTCTCTCTCTCTCTCTCTCGCTCTCGCTCTCGCTCTCGCTCTCACACACACACTATGAGTAGAGTCTATATTGCAGAACCAAGAGGAAAATCTTCATGACTGCTGCTGACTGAAGAGGAGTGCCAAAAGATTCCTCTGTGTGGTTTGCCACAGATGCCTGCTATAGAAAAGACTTACAATTTCACATTAAGTATAAGCTTGATGGTGAATATGTATTAATAGGTTTTAATCACTCAATGGAGTTTGTTAAACTTCTATTATGGTCAAGACTTTGACTTCAAAGAGTTTGGAGAGGGGCTCCAAGGGAAGGAATCCCTGGTCTCTGCCCTCTAGTAGTTTTCTATCCAGACTTACCAATGAAGAACATGCCAAGGAACTTACCAGACTTTCCAGGTAAGGTTACCATTAAAGCTGGATATATGTACAACCAGTCTGCCCCATTAGCTCCAAGGGAGGAGTGCTTAACTTCAACTGGGAACTTGAGAAAGGCTTTAGAAAGTAGGTGGAATGTGAGCTGGACCTTGCAGGCTGAGAGCAACTTTGATTGGCAGAAAGTGGAGGGAATTGCATTTCTAGCTTAGGAAACAGACATGGAAGTGTGGGACCACGTGGTGTTTAGGGGGAAAGGAGATCAGTCAACGTGGCCAGAGCACAGAAAAGATAAGGAATGGTGGGAGATGTGGCTGGCTGTGTCATGCTAGGGTGAGTGTGTGGGAGATTCTGTGGTTCCCAGCTCTGCACTCTTCCTTCCTTCAGGAGAGTTATGCATCTCCAGTCATTGCCATGGGACTTTTAGTGCCTCCTGTAGGAAAAGTATACATTTCTGCCCCATTGACATTGGGCTTGGTCATGTGACTTGTTAGCCATGACATGTGAACAGATCTGTCATATGTCATGTTTGAGTAGAAGCCTTGAGACCATTCCTTGTTTCCATGGCTTTCTTGCTTTTTTCTGTTTTCCACCAGAATGGCTTATCCCATGGAGGAGTTGCTCCTTTCGCAGTTCTGGAATGGATATGATCCGTGGAGCAGACCCACAGCTGACCCCACAATGACTCATAGTTAACATGAAACAAGAGCCAAAAAAAACCATAAAAAACCTTTGTTGTTGTAAGTAACCAAAATTTTAGGGTTGTTTGTTGCCCCAGCAAAGATGACCAATAAAGTATTTTTTACTTTATTCTCTAAAGGCAATAGATTTTGTAAAAGACAACAAAATTTTTCCCTTCTCCTCTCTCTCTGGCAGTCCCACAGATTTCAGTGGTGAACAAAATTTAATTTTAATTTCTGACTCTGCTCAGATTCAATTGCTTTTTCCATATCAGAGGCATTCTGGGGGAACAGAATAACAATTAGTTTAATACTCACTCTTTGTAGCCACTGGATCAGATTTACCTGGAATCCATGTTAATCTAATAAATAGCACTGTAGGCATCCAACACTTTGTAGCTCATGGCAGCAGAAATATCACTTCCTTCCAAATTGTTTAGGATATTCCCAATTTGCCAGATAGGAATAAAGTTTTCAAATTTAAACTTGAAGCTTTATTTTCCAGAGATGGAATATTCCATTCAGGCTCAGCAAAGACATAAGCAGACAGATGTTTCATGCCGAGAGGACCACCAGGGAAATGGCCTGGTAATGCTGGCCATGATGCTGAAAGTCTGTGCTGCCACCAATTTAAGTAAGCTCAGAGAGGTTTAACCTTCATAGGTTAATGAGAAAAATTTGAGAACACATTTTGTTGTTATTTCTATTTCTTATGTATCACTTCGTTGAGCACCAACAAAAGCCATCATTCATCACGTAGCATGTGAGGGAGGATGATGGGGGAGAGTGGATGGACTTAAGTAATGTTAATGATGATGATGTTGGTGATGATGATGACAAAGAAATAAAAAGAGAAAGAGAGTGGGCTCTGGAGTCAGTTAAATCTCAATTATAAGAACGGCTTGCAACTTACTAGCTATAGGTTTTGGGTAGAGCTACTTTTTAAAATCTATGAAAGAAAGTTTCTTCACTTGCTGAATAGATATAATAATACCTCTCTGATATAGTTGTTATGAGGATATGAGATAATGAATGTAAAGTAGTTGACATGTAGTAGACACTCGCTAAATATTGTTGTAATTCTCCTTCTTCAAGTTTTAGTTTGTAACCTCTTTCCTCCTCTGAATACTCCTGTCTAACCCTATCAAAATCCCATTCATCCCATAAGGCCTGGATTTACCCATTATTCAGACCTTCTCTAACTTCAGTCTGTGGTATTCTACCTCCTCTGAAATAGCAGTAAAGGCCATAGGTGTTCAGTTTTTCAATTCATTCGTTCATTTAATCAACAAATATTTGTTGAGTGCCTACTGTGTCCCACGCACTGTTGTAGGTGCTGGAAATACAGCTGAGAACAAAGTCTCTGCTGTCACTGAGTTGATAGTATAGTGAGGAGACAGGCGTAATAAACAAATATGTAGTAAATGAAATGATGGTAAATGCTATAAAGAAATCGAGCAAGAAGAAAATGGACTGCCAGAGTGGGAGGGATACCACTTGCTATCAGGCTAGGTGGTCAAGAAAGGCCGCACTGAGTGACACTGGATAGAGCAGTGAGCCATGAGGAACCTGTGGCATAAGAGTCCAGGTTCAAGGGTCTACCGAGTGCAAAGGCCCAGCAGCAGGAACATGCCTGGCATGTTCTAGGAAGGACACCAGTGTGGCTGAGCAGAGGGAGCCAGACAGTGGGTGGTGGGAGATGAAGTCAGAAAGGTAGCATCTGGTAGGTGATGGGAAGAACTTTGATTTTTACTCTGAGTGAGTCAGGAAACCATGGGAGGGTTTTGAGCAGAGAAGTGATATTACTTTACTTAGATTTTTTTGAAAGGTTCACTCCATCTGCTGTGTTGAAAATAAGCATCAGAGGAATAAAGACAGAAGGAAAGACAGAGTTAAGAGATTTTTGCAATAAGAGGTGAGAGACAATGGCAGCTGGGACAAGATCGTAGTAATGGAGTAGTGAAAAGTGGTCAGAGTCTGGATATAGTTAGAAGAAGGAATAAAAAAGATTCTCCGATAGATTGAGAGTGTCATATGAGAAAAAGAAATCCTTATGGCTCCAAGGATTTTTGCCTGAACAAGTAAGAAGATGGGAAAGATTGCAGGAGAAGTAGTTTTGAATGGGGTGGGTGTGGGAATCTCACATTCCCTTTGGCATCTGTTGAATTTGAGATGGCTGTTAGATACCACGGGGAGGTTCCATAGGCAGTTGGATATTTGAGTTTGGAGTTCAAGGGGGAAATATAGGTTCAAAATATGAATTTGGGAATTGAACACAGATAAATAAAATGTAAAGCTGTGATACTGGATAAGTCACTGAAAGAGTGATTCATGGGTCACTCCAGTGTGCAGAGCTTGGGAAGACAAGGAGGAACAGGAAAGGGTACTGAGAGGAAGCAACTGGTGAGGAGAACTGATAGCAATGTCCTGGAAGCCAAACAGAAAGCACTGGAAGAAGGACAAAGTGACCAGCTGTGTAAAATGCTGCCAATACATTGAATAAGGTGAAGACTGGGAATTCACCATTGGATTTGGTAATGTGGAGGTCACTGGAGATATTGATAAAAGCAAGTTGGGGGAGCAATTTTGAGAGTAAAAGACTGTGAGGGGAGAGGGATTGGAGGTAGAGGGTTTAAAAGGTTCATTCAAGGAGAGCTGCTGTAAAGGGAGCAGTAGCTGGAGGGGAACGTGGGGTCAAGGGAGGTTTTGCTCCATGCCTGTAAGAAGGGTGGTTTCTCAGCATGTTGGGATGACCCACTAGAAAAGGAAATATTGTTCATGAGGAAAAAGAGGAGAACATTGATTGAAAAATGTGAATAGGCAAAAAAGGATGGTATTAAGCATACAGTGTAAAAAAGTTTGGCCTTAGCTGGAAACACAGCTAGATCCTCCATAGCGACAAGAAGAAAGGTAGGACATGTGTGCACGGACACGGTGAGTTGGGAGAATAGGGAAGGTCTGTTCTGAGAGCCTCTGTCTGCCTCCCCTCACCACCACCCAGTGAGATAGAAAGAGGTAGAAGGTTGGAGGAGGTGCTGGAGATTGGAAGAGGGAAGAGAACTTGTACAATAGTTATAGGAAAGTAGAGGACTGAATGGATCCATCAGGACCGTGTAGAGGGGTTGCCTGCAGCTCCTGGGGCCCGCTGAGGTTGGTAGTCTCATTTTAGATTTGTCGGTGTGGCTGCGGGGATTTTCTTCAGCCACAATCAGCTGCTGGGGTGCAGGGTGTAGAGCAGGAGGGGAGCTGGATGTAAGCAGGGTTTTACCAAGCAGGTGTGATGAAGGAAAACATACTGGAGGGTGAATGCAAGTGGGCAGTTTTTAATGATGGACTGTGGAATGTAAACTGAGTAGGGAGGGAAGTAAAGGCCTTACCGGGATGAGGGACAGTGAAAGGATGGGTTGCAGGTCCTGGGGAGGCTGGAGAATTGTTAGCATTGGAGTACTTAGAGGAGAGGCCTGGAGAGACGAGAGCAGTAGGTCTGAGAGTGGATGTATGCAATGGCCAGGTCTAGGGTACAACTGTGGAGTAAGTGACCAAGGAGAGGCAGAGGACAGATCATCAATCGTCATTCCCTAGGTCTATGTCCTCGGTAAACACTTAGACAAGACGAACCATCGAGTAAAAGTCTGTGTCTTCTCCCCCAGCATCTAGCACAGTGCTGTGTGTGTGGCAAGGGCTTGATTAATGCTTATGAGTTAGTGTCAAATGGAAAGTTCAACAACTGAGGAATTAAAACAAGCCAAGGCCAAGAGACTCAAATTTTCTACTACAAACTACTACTTTCTACATCTCTCCTTCCACCCCCAGCCCTCACACACCAATTATTGCCAAGGGGATCATGCATCCCTGACTTTGGAGGGATTAAAATAAAGGCTTCAATTATTCAAAGCCAGTCAGAGAATTCCATGGCAGGAGGTCATTTGTCATTTGCAAAAGCAGGAACTTAGACATCACAGTTTTGAGCCCTAACTGGTAAGTAAGACCAGCCAATCAGCTACTTAGCATCTATGTCTCAGTGTGACCGTGTTGTTTTATAGCTGTTATCAGATCTGCAGACATGTTCTAAAGGGAAGAAAACAGATTTTGTATAAAAATTGCCTGAAAATGAAAGTGGCACTTTCATTAGGGAATCCATAGAGACCTCTACTAGAAACCTCAAAAATGTAAATACAACCAAATTTCACATCCATTTTATTTAAATGCTTTAATCTGTATTCCAGAGTATTGCTAAATACTCAGGACTAAAAGTACCAAGCATTAGAGGGGAATCATCTTCAGCTCAAACTAGCATTAGTGACACACTCAGGGAAATAGAAGAGAAAAAAATCTTTTGGGGTCACAGGCTGGGAGAATGAAAATAAATCAAGATTTCAAAAACAAATAAATGAATAAATAAAATCTTGTTGGATAAAATGTACTGCTGTGCCTAGCAATGGAAGGATATTTGGGAGGCTGAGACTTATAGTACTTAATCAAATCTGATCACACAGCAGCTTTTGGCAAGGAAGAGAAATAGGGGCTTAAGTTAATGTTTTGGCCGGAGCCTGCTTCCTCTCCACTTGCCCTACACAGAGAGACAAGGTCTTCAGAGAGGTCAGAGATAACATTAACTCCCACCTTCACCCTATGTGGACTCTGCAGTCCACAGATCTTGCTGACTGAATTCTCACAACCATCCTATGCAGTAAGTATTAGTATCTCATTTCGAGGACGTGAGTGGAGGCTCAGAAGGGCCAGCCAACCTGCTTAAGAACATCCAGCTCATACAGGGCAGAGCAACAATATAAGTCACATCTTCTGGGCCCAGGCCAGCCTGTTTTCATGCCCCAGCCAGAGTCTAGCCTAAGTAAGCATCCTAGCTTACTGATGGAACATTTCAATCAGCACAACCATGTGGGAGGGAAGACCATACCAGCAGGTGTTCTACCTTGACTTCAAGAGGATTGAGCCTTCCTTCATCGTATCTTATGTTTGTTTCTTCCCCTTTTTAGTCCCACTATCTCCCCTACCTCACACTGGACTGTTGTGTCTAAGCAGAACATTCTGCCACTGTATACTCCTTTCTTCCAAGCCAGTTTTTGCATTGATGTAGATTAATTTTCCTAAGATGCCAGCTTCATTACTTATTTAAAAACATTAGCTGGATGTTGTTCTTAGGATCAGACACAAACTCCTTGGCTTGGCATTCAAGGCCTCCACAATTTGGCCCCTAACTGTTTTGTAATCTTATGTCCCACCCTGCTGCCCTGTGACATCCCAGAGGATGCATATTCTCCAATCTGAACTTGTGTCCTGTGTTCATTCTGAATGCAGTGCCTTCACCTCAGCTCTACACCTTCATATTCTACTACTCTTCTTTCAAAGCCAAAGTCCATTTTTGCCTCCCCGCAAGCTTCCCCCAACATTTCAGCAGATGGTGATTCTTTCAGGGCTGAAATCTTCTGTTTGTCCCTCTAGATCCCCTCTCCACCTCCCTCCACTGCACCCTGCTCTGTGCCCAGGAAGCTGCGCAGCATCGGCTGGCTCCCTTACTCCCCCAATACTGAAATCTCTCTGTGGCTTTCTTCCACCCAACACCCACCTTTGTAAATAGCTTTTTTAAAAAATTAAAGTCTCCTCAAATTACCCAATTTGAATCTATCATCTGCTTCCTGCCAGGACTCTGACTGCTGTCTTTGCCTTCCTCTGTATACTCACAGGCCTTATTTATTGCTTTAAGCCTTCATGTACCATATCAAAGGCTACTTTGAATTTCCTCTGCAATTATGTATTTCCAACCTGACAAAAGTTGGGCAAGGAATATGTATTATACTCTTATGTATGTTTGAATATGTCCCTTACCACCTCCTACCCCAATAGCACTTAGCACAATATTCCAAGCAGTTCACTGATTGGTGAAAGTTTTAAGTCAGTAATAAGGCCATTACAGGTCAATGTTCAAAGATAATATTAAAAACAGAGGGTGGGGGATCAAACTAGAAAAACTCTTAAAAGTTCACTATTTTCTTTATTTCAAAAATGAAAAAGGCCTAATTTCTCTCTGCCCAACCCCCATGTGAAAATGGAGATTATGTATATACTCTTTCTACCTTGCAGGGATGAAGCAAGAATTAAATCATGCAAAGCATCAAAGTACTTTGCAAACTATAAAACATTATGCATTGTGCTTTATGAATGTAAGTAATTATTACTTTCAACAAGTTAGTAGCTGATGGGCTATAAAAGCTAGCATTTCAAAAGGTTGAGGGGAGGGGCAAACTTCCAAAAGAAGTAATGCATGATTAGACTGTGAAATCTGAAAACGTAAAAAGGAAAACACCTGAAAGTTGAGAGAGTTTTCAATAGACAAAAGCACTTAGACATTTTTTATTATCTTGTGTCTCTGTGTAAAGAACATCTAAATTGGTTAGAAAAACAGGCCAGTTTAAAGCCTTAACAAATACACACTTGAAAGCATTCAGTTATAATGGAAATGAGTAATTGAATGATGCTGGGAGTTGATAATGATATACTGCACCTTCGTTCTCCAGGTAATTGGTTCTAATTTAGCCTTACCCAGCATTAAGCAAATTACTATAATAATTCAAAGACATCTCTTCCGGCCTCAGCATACTTACTTCCTGGCCAGGGGCATCTGACTTTAAGGAACAACAAACATTCTGTCCCTTAGAAATGGCTTCTAAAATGTCTGGAAAACAATTTTCTAGAAACTAAGGAAAAACCAAAGTCATTGTAAAGGTAGACCTACCTCCAGCAACTTTTGTGAAGACTGAAATAATGAATACAAAATACCTAGCTCAGTGCCGGTCACGTGGTATCATTCAGTGGGGTAGCTCTCTTCCCTGTTATATTCAGGTGAATATATATCATAAACTTATATTAAATGTGCAGAGTTATATCTACAAATTGTATAATACATAGTTTTAATTATAAATATGTTGCATATATTAAATGTAGCAGAAACATAATACAGACTGTGCTTTTGGAAACTTAAACTAAGAACAAAATATCTATGCTTTTAATTATAGTAAATATGCCATGCATTAAGGGAAATTACCATTTCTCAAAATTCATAAGCAAGAGAATTGCTGCCTAAGACAATTTACTGGAAAACTAAATGGGATCTGTACAGTGTCTTCGCGGTTGTTGTGAATTGCAGATATGGAAATGTTTTGAGTATTTTATTTAACTGTTCTAGGCATTGTAATTAGCTGTAAGCTCAATTTCTATTGACTTTATAAAGATGCTTTAAGAAGATCACTGAATCAGTTGACAAGAAAAGAGAGTTATAAATAATAACCAGCTAAAAAGCCTCTTTCCTTGTAAAAATCTTGCAAGTAATGAGAAATTGAGGAATGCATCATACTAAATTCCAACTATAGATTGGATTTGAGTGAATTAGACTTTTTCAAGTTTCCTCCTTCTCTACTGGTTTCTCTTCCTGCTTCTCATACTCCTTTGCAATTTATGTTTCTTAGGCTCTGCCTCATTGCAATTCTTCTTGCTCATGGCTTCAAGTGTCTGATGGCTTCTGTTCTCTTTCTTTCTGTGGATTCCTTGACTTCCTCTTTACTCTACTGTTGGCTGATCATGCACCTCAAATGGCCCAAGTCAGGGGATCTGATAGAGGTTCAGTTGCCATCCAGTAGAGTATGCGCCGAGCTCTAGCACCAGGTCAGCACCAAAATGTAAATGACGGATTGACTGTTTTGTTTCAGAACCTGTTCCAGGCTCTGTTCCATGCAAATGTGGCCAGGTGTTTGGTGCCATGTGATGCCTACGTCTGAGCAATTTCTCAGAGTGCTCTGTGGACACAGCTAACACCAGTCTAACTGGGAGAATATAAGCATTCCAGGAGAATGAGCTTTGAGGTCACTTCTAAGAGTCTATGACTGCCAATTCAGAATGATGTTAGTTAACATGTGTTGGGTGGCCATTGCATGTCAGGTGTTCTTACGTACACTGTCTTCTTTATTTCTTGTAACAAACCAGGGAGCATTTTTACCATAGCTCATTGACTTTAAAATGCCAGTTAAACCATTATTTTATGCACCGCTAAGATTGAAAAATATTGCCAATCAAATTTTGACATAGTATTCTCTTATCATTTAGCTTTTTATTGTGAACATATCAAAAGAGCTCTTAGACTTATACAAACATAGCTTTTTATTATATATAATGTTTGTGTGTACACTGAAAGGAAAATATAGCAAAAAAATTAGTTAAGGTATTCTAAAAACTGCTTCACTTGCACAGTTTGACTCTTCTGAATTACTTTCATACTGACTTGTCCAAAGATGCCCAAGTTTTTGTGCTTGGTATCATCCTCTGGCCATTGAGTGCATTGGTGATTCTTCTGTTCTTTAAGAAATGCTCCACTATTGTCTCTGATATTTTCTTTCATTCTCCTAATGACCATTTTGAAAGTTTTAATGGTAAGATATTGTTTTTATCTTATAAGAAGTTGTGAAACCTCTTATGTTCCACATAAGACCAGGATGCACATTCCTTTTTCAAATCGTTCTTAAATGGTCAAGAAAGCTGCAGTCCAAGCTATAAAAACAGTGTCAAAATGGCCATGTCATTATCTGAGACTATAAGATGCTGCCAAATGCAAGATGTTAAAATGGCAAATGGGTATCTTAGAATCAACAAAATGGGTATTATTGCCAATAGATGAGGCTGAGGGCCATTGTACCTGGCTCCTGGTGGAAGAGAATTCCACCAGGTGGGAAGGGAATTCAGTTCTGGGAATTGAGCATCTAGTTGTCTCAGTGTCCCAGACACTTCATTTGTGTTATGTCATTTAATGCTCAGGAAAACTCTTTGAAGTTTGTGTTGCTTTACAGATAAGAAAACGAAAGCTAAAAGGCTAAATAATTTGCCCATGATCATAGATCATCAAATGGCGAAGTGTATGAAGGTCAGACAAGACAGACAACTAAGTCTGGAGAAAACACTCTTTAACAAACCAGCACACTCTCAGTGTAAAGGATACACGTAAGTGGGTGAACACAGCTCCCTGGTGTCTGAGGTCTGGCGGTTAATGGAACAAGAGTCCAGCCCACTGGCTTATTGCCTTTTATACCTTAGGCTAGGAGTGGCATCTCATCAGCTCTCAAAGGTCTGCCCCTTGTCACGTGGAGAAGTCACACTATGCCAGCTGTATTTTTCTGTGTTCTATTTCTTACTGTTTAGTTTGCTGCACATCTGACTACAGCCTATTACTGAGTATAAAACTCATAATTTCTTTTTCTTGTTTGGTTTTTATTGGTGTTGATTTGTTTATTTGGTCCTAAAGTACTAAAAGGGTTTCATTTTATAAGGAGATCCCAAAGACATGATTTAAGTGAGCATTTCTCACTTCATTTTATTCAACATATAGACAATAATGAACCAAGAAGTTGTCTGGTAAACTCGAAATGGAGCACAGCTGTTTTTGAGCATTGTACTTGAAAATAAGATTTCCACTGTGGAGAGAAGGCAATAGCTGTGCGTAAGATTTCATCATTACAGATTACATTGGCGCTCTGAGCTCCTCAAGCTCTTGGTGAGCAGCCAGGGGTTGTGTGTCTAAAATGAAGTTAAAGGCAAGAATTCAGACCAAGATGGGGCTGGGGCTCTCCACAACATGGGAGTGTTTGATGAGGTTCACTTTTTGGCTCCCATTGCTCAGATGTTCCCGGGGTGTAGCTGTGGGATGCAGGGCCATCTGCCACTCCGGCTGCAGCCATGGCAGGCAGTCCGATTCCCAGCTCCATGACATGCCATTGGACAGAAGTAACTGATGTGGACTCAGGCTGCCCACCCTGTCTGAGACTCCTTTCCATGCCCAGCCCAGCCAATTTGTGGAAAGGCCTCTGTGAAGGTCTGTGAGATGGGGTAGGTTTCAACAATCACAGCAGCTGTAAAGAGATAGCACATAGTGAGAACATGCCGGGTGTCAGCTGTTTCACACATTTCATCTCATTCAGTCCTCAGAACCACCCTATGAAGTGTCTATTATTTTCCCATTTCTGAATGATACTGAGTTTTAGAGGTGAAGTGACTTGGAGAAGTTCACACAGCCAATGAGTCAGCACTAAAATAGAGCTCCGAGTGGCTGCCCAGACCACCTTCTGCCGACCGGAGTGTACCACCCCACCATCCAAATACCCGGGGTCTGGACTAGCCACATTGGTGGTGACCGGTCAAAGATTCCTACTCCAGGAAAAAAAAAATGAAATTGGCAAGGTTTCAACAAGTTGGCAGGTTGAGGTAAGCTCTGCCTCAGTTTGTGGAGTCATAGATTTAGAAACAGATGAATAAGCAAAAGCAAGAATGCTGTTTTCTCCTGCCTTTAGCCCTATTTGCCTGGGTCTTACGCTGCTTGGGCTTGAAGGCAACACCTTCCTTTTTCTCCAGTGCTCCAGATGGATCGTGCCCTGACTCTGCCCTTTTATAGCCTCCTGCCTACATCCTAACTCTCTCCTGGATCACCCCAATTTGAAAATATAATCTTTTGGCACATCTCACACCAGTAGCTGTTATCAGAACACCTCTTCCTTTGAGTTCAGCCGAACAAGTTGGCACGACAGCTCCAGGCAGAGGGTCTCTGGGAAATGGGCGGGAGTTGGAAAGATGAGTCTCCTTGATTTCCCTCCTCCCTTCTTCCTTTGATTTATGTGAAGATCAAGTAGATCTTGAGCATCACATGAAATCCCATGTGTTGAATGGGAACATCAGGACTCAAGGAGACGTGCATGGGCAAACCAAAGTTGAGTGGTCAAATGCTATTGGCACTCCATGGTTGATAGTGGGGCCTCTGATGGTGGAGAGCTGGTACCAGACACGCCTATAGGGACCGGGATCTACCCAGTCCTGGTTCAAGGTTCAGTGGGGGCAATTCTAGGCCTATGTGAGTAGAAATTGTTGGAGAGAGAGAGAGAGAGAGAGTATGTGGTGTGTGTGTGTGTGTGTGTGTGTGAGAGAGAGAGAGAGAGAGGAGAGAGAGAGAGAGAGAGAGAGACAGAGAGAGAGAGAGAGAGAGAGAGAGAGAGAGAGAGAGAGAGAGAGAATGTGGACTTCTGACTGAGCAGGTGCCGTATAGAAAGACTATGCTGGTAGGAAAAGTAGAAGCTGTAATTCAAGGAGGAAAAGGTAAGCAGATGTAGGTCATTTGGAACTTTGAGTAACCTTTCCCTCTCATTCTCCATCTTTTACCTTCAGAAACCCCCTCCTTTTTCCTCATTGATCAGTTTATTCACTCAGCAGATACTGAGTTTCTGTGACTCCGCATTCACTTTACTCAGGGAACATGTTTATTCTCATCCAATCTCCTTATAAAGAAGAGCATTATTTGAAAGATGCCTCCATAATGCATTCTGGAGTGCATTACAGACTCTACTGCTTCATGTCACTCCTCAAGACATTGCCCCCTAGGGAGGCTCAATAAATGCTTAGCTGCCTCCCACGAGGGAAGTCCGAGACAAGATTTTGACTCACCATCCATCTGGAGGCACAAGTTGTTATCTCAGTGCTGGAAATTCTGAATGAGCCTCCTGGCATAGCAGTCTGAGAGATTTGCCAGTTCTAAACAACTGATTTGCTCTTCCACTGGCATCCCATTGTCCTTAAAATCAGGGGCAGAAAAGAAATTTAAAAGGAAGGGAAGGAATGGATTGGAGAAAATAACAAGGAAAGAAGGGAAGGAAGGGAAGGAACAGGGAGGGAAGGGAAAGGAAGGAAAGAAAACGGTCATTTCACCCTGCTGGCCCAAGGAGAATGATTCACTGGCATATGGAGAACATTCTAATCCGGGGTCCAGTGTGTGTGTGTGTGTGTGTGTGTGTGTGTGCTTGCAAAATAAGCCAACAAATAGCCCCCCAAACTTAAAATGAGATATCCCCTTTCTTGGCTCTAACTTCACATTCCTTGACTGAGTTACTATCAGGTCTGTTTCAATTTAGACCTATTTCTTCTCTTCAACAGGAGTCAATTCTGGCCCAGGGAAACCAGAATATATTTTCAACTTTATTCAAATTGAATGTTTTAGTGACTATACTAGCACAGGAGGTACTTACCAGGCTGAAATGAGTCCTGAAAGCATCTTTTATAATAACTAGCACTCTCTTTTCTTCCCATTTGGTTTTCAACCTTAGGGTCAGCTAGAGACTCTCTAAAGCTTTCCCAGAGTAGATATATCACTGCTGTCTTCATATCTATGAGTCATGGCAACTGTTTCTTTCTTCCTGAGTTTTCATGGACTCCTGTGCAAGAAATTCTGCTTGAAAGAATTCAGGTCTGTATTCTGTTATAATATTTACCAAAAGTACTTTTTATATGATGTTATCAGCATTATCAATGATTTATCACTGACATTACGATTACTTGTGTGCATGTTGGTTTAATTCCCACAGGTTATAACCCTGTGGAGTGTGAGAACTTTGTCCTTCTATTCATTTTTCCATGTACTTTGTAGATGTTCAGTAAAAGTCTTTTGCAGAATCCATGAGTTGTTATTTCTAAACAAATGCTCTTCAAGAATGCATAAGAATTTCCAGGAGTTGACAAATGGTGTTTCCTTTGTTAAAGACCAGTTCCAAATTGCTGAGTAGTTTGGACTTTGTTTGACAATGTCAGTTTGGGCACGGCATCATTATTTCAGTAGCAAGTACTATTTTCAAGTGCTTGCTATCTACCAAGCACTATGTTTGACATTTAATTTTTTTCTAATCTTCTAAATAATCCTGAATACAAATTTTATTATTTTTGTTTTAAAAATAAGGAAAATGAAGCTTAGAGAGGTTAAGTGCCCTGCCCAAGATTACATAGATGGTGGGTAATGTTGTTTGGGTTCTTACCACTGTAGGTTTGCATTCATCCCCTACGTTGTCAAACTTCTCATAACCCAGTGTAAGAAAAAAAAACATGAGCTCCAAATATTATTTGGGATGTGTAATTTATGCAGTGGGTAGCTTTTCTGGAAGCAAAACTGTTTTACCTTTATATAACATTTTAGGATGTGTTAAGTACTTATTCATATATCACTTTATTTGACCTTCACTCAAACCTTATGAGATATTATCTGTGTTTTTATAGTCCAGAGAATTTATAGATAATTTTATTGGATCAGAAAGATTGGAAAACCTGCCCCAGGACAGAAGTAGCCAGAACTAATCACAAGATTTTTGTGGTTTCTACCACATGATTCAACATCCCAAAGATAGCAAAGAATCCTAAAAGACTGAACAGAGAATTAGTCAGCTGATGAGCTCCAGTCTAACACTACAGAAACAGAATTGAAAGCCAAATATGTGCCAAAATGTAATGCTTATAGCATGTACATTCAAAGAACATATATAGAACGCCATTTCAGTGGTGATTAGGTATGGTTTCCATAGCAATATGAGTTATTTCCAGTAGAATTTTTCAACTTAAAATATTAGGCTTCCCCTCTTTAAGTAAATAAATAAAAAGTTCATCAATATTTGTTTTTCCATTATACACAGATCACAATGCTTGGCTATGGTAAAGAAACAATAAATCCCCCTACTGAACAAAAAGGAAATAAGGTCACCATTGTTGGTCTGGAACAAAATGGATTCCTGTCATCATGAGGCTCTGCAGCTCACAAAGGACACTGAGTGCCCCACGCCAAGGCTGGAGGTCTGGCTCCTTCAGACCTGCAATGCAATGCCAGCTGGTGTACTATAATGCGTAGAAGTTTACACTGGTCTTCCTTAAGCAGAAAGAAATGCATGAGAAAAAGAAGAATGATTTTCTCCAGGAGGGAGCACTTAGCTAAGAACAGGGCAGAGAAGTCAAGAATTAGGGAAAACACAACAGTAAGGAAAACTAACGTGTATTATTATTATTTATTATTATTATTTTCTTTCTTTGTGCCAGACATTGTTGTAAGATCCTCCTGTGAACTACCTCAGTTACACTTCCGAACAGTCCCATGAGGCAGGTATGACTACTATCCCTGATTTACAGATGTGAAAAGAAAACCGACGCAGCACAGGAAGTTAAGTACCTTGTCTAAGGGCATACAGTAGGGAACGGCAAAGCTAGGATCTGAGCTCTGGAAGTCAGCCCCCAGAACCTGCACCTGTAACTGCTCTTCTACACAGGCAAAGAAATAAAAAAGAGAAAGTTTCTTTCCCCAGCTCCTACAGTGTCCTAAGTAACTGAACTTAAGATATCAAGCTACAGGTTCACCGGGAGTTCCATCATACCAGGCTGGCTCTTCACGCATAGACTAGAGTATCGCGAGAATGAAAAGAGACTCATGAGAGGTAGAGCAGTGAAAATGATAAAGGCACCTGTTTTCCTCATGATTTTTAATAAACACAGTCATCCCTCTAATTTTAAATAAACAGTGCTCTCCAAAACTGCCTCTACAGCTCAAACCCTGCTAAAGCCACTTTAAGGGTGTGCCCAAGTTTTGATTAGCTGATAATTACTGAGCCTCAGATTTGAACTCAAAATTCCTTTGCCGTACAGTAATTGTTGTGTTTGGAGAAACAGTGTCCGATAGACGTTCCTGTTCTCCAAAGAGTGATGATGTTGTAAAATGGTTGCATTCCACACACCAGCTATCTTTGCTGACTTTGTGGATAAAAATATCTTGATTAAAAATTAATACTTTGGCAGCTACTTGATGAGAGCAAAAACCAGACAAGTTTGTGACCTGGAGAAAGAAGATAAATATGGGGGAGGTAGTTTTTTTTTATTTTTTTAGGTAATTAACAAATGTCACTGCTTTAGCAGGGTCAAATCTCAGTTCTACCATCTACTAACTAGTTCAGTATCCTTGAGCAAGTTATACAATCCCTTTAATCCTCAGTTTCTTCATCTATAAAATGGGGCTAATAGTGCTACCCTCATAGTGTTATAGAAATTAAGTGAGATAATCAATATGAAGCAGTTGGAATGGCATCTGGCACACTGTAAGCTTCACCCACTGCTTCCTTTGCCCTTTGTATACCAGTGATATGGAACTTTTTGAAGTTCCCCAAACATTCCATGTTCTCTAAGACATCTTGTGCCTTTCTATTCTGCCTGGAATAACCTTCTTTTATATATTCTCTTGAAAAAACCCTCCTCATTCTTCAAGCTTAGCTGAAGTGCTTCATGTCTCACTTGGTCAGTCTTACATATCTCTCCTATCCTTCCACTGTTTCTAGTAATCCACTATTACAGTGCTCATTAAACTGCAACAATTTGTCAGCATGCCTTTCTCCTCATTCAACTCTTTGAGTGTAATATTAATCCTTGGTGCCCAGCACAGAGCTTGGTACAAGATAGGCATTCAATGAAGTAGTTGTTCAATAGATAAGCAGGCAAATACTGGGTTTTAGTATAAAATCCATTATTGTATTCAATAAATTAAAATAAGAAAATCTTCTAGAGGTATTAACAATCTAATACAATGAATCAGGAAGGCTCTAACCATAGACAGAAGAGATTATAGGTCATTTTGTGATGGAAAGAAATTCTTGAAGCCAGTGGAAGGAGGCAGAGATCATGACCCAACTTTGACCAGAGACATTCCATAAGGTTCACGTTCTTATTTCATGTCCAAATCAGCAAATGATCGTTGATTTTTTTGCTGTCTGGTAAGTATTCTGAATAATAATGCACTGGGAGATGTGGGTATATGTAAAAGCACATAATCTTACTTCATTTTGTGTTGCTGTAAAGGGATGCCTGAGACTGTAATTTATAAAGGAAAAAAGGTTTATTTGGCTCATGATTCTGATGTCTGGAAAAGTTCAAGATTAGGCATCTTGTGAGGGCCTCAGGCTGCTTCCACTTATGGTGGAAGGTGAAGGGAGCTGGGTGCAGAGATCACATGGCAAGAGAGAAAGCAAGAGAGAGTGGGGAGGTGCCAGGCTCTTTTAACATCAGCTCTCAGGGAACTAAAAGAGTGAGAACTCACTCACTGTCTCCCCACTCCCAGACCTGCCCAAGGGCACTAATTATTTGTGAGGGATCCTTCTCCATAAGCAAAACTCCTCCCATTAGGCTCCATCTCTAGCATTCAGGATCACATTTCAACCTGAGATTTGGAGGGGACAGGCGTCCAAACTATGGCACACATCAGGAATAACTACGGTTTTTCTTCACACTAAACTAAAGATCTTTGGAAACAATTACATCCTTTTCATTGTTTTAAAGGGATATCCAGTAGTTGAGTAGTTTCACAGTAATGGAAATAAAGCTAAAAGCTAAGTCTGGAAACCAACACATCTGTACAGTTCAAAGCTAGACTGCTCTAGCAGGGAGATGTGAGCAAACTGGGAATGGCAGAATATTTCCACTTTTCCTGAATGAGAACTGGAGAAATAATGCACACGAAAAATTTTGTGAAGCTGCACTACACAACGTCATTCCCCATGTAGCCTTTTGACAAGCTTATATAAAGCTGCATCAACTTACAACCAATAGAGAGAGTCACAATCAGAGGTACCTGGGCAATGGCCAGGTATCCCAGATAAAGGCCTCAGAGCAGAGGAAAAGGCAAAACTTGTTCTCAGGCAGCTTCCCTGAGAATTTCTCACCTGTGACCAGATCACACAGTGTCTACAGGCTTGGGGGGAATTCTGAGGTCCCACAATTTTGCTTTTATAGACTACTATTGCTTTTGTAGACATCATTTTCAATGCCATGGACAGAAAAGGGTGTGTAGGTATACACATAGGAGCACATACTATATTTTCCTCAAAATGCAAAATAATATGATACTTTTTAAAACATCACTACTGGGAAGGCAAAGGTGTGTCCAGTTTGAGACCCACAGAACCCAGTTTACGTTCCTCATCACTTTTCCAACTGGTTGTTTTTAGGTGTTCCCAGGAGGACAATGTTATTCCCTATTCTGATATTTTCCTCCATGTGGTGGGTACTCAATGAGAGTGATGTTCTACAGCCATCTACTCCCTCATAGACTCCTCCCCAGAGTAGGAGGAATGACTACTCTTACTGGGACTTTGGGAGAGGAACTAGGCAAAAGTAGCTCAGTCCTTCCTCTCTCCTTCCCCTAGGGAGTCAGCTGCTCACAGATAGCAAGTGTTCTGTTCTGACTCTCCATGCTGTAAGCTCTGCAGTAGGGGAGCTCCATATAGGAGACAAATGGTGCCCAGCTGGGCTTGTGACCAGGTGGGTAAGTCTTTTTGCTTCTGGGATGTAGCTCATTCTTGCTGCACCTAGATCACATTCACCAACCTAGCCTTTGTCAGCAAGAAAGCTGGTACATTGGTCTCCATCCTGCCTGACAATTCTGTGTATCCCAACTGGTTCAAAATTGGATAGGAGAAAAAGAGTACACAGGCAGACACTGGAGATATTGCAGCATTGGTTCTAGACCAATGCAATAAAGTGAATATTGCAATAAAGTGAGGGACATGAGTTTTTTGATTTCCCAATGCATATAAAAGTTATGTTTACACTATACCATAGTATATTAAATGTGCAATAGCAGTATGATAGAAGATGATTTAATTAAGTATACCTTCATTAAAAATACTTTATTACTAAAAAAATGCTAATAATTATCTGAGTCTTCGGTGAATCGTAATCTTTTTGGTGGTGGAGGGTTTTGCCTCAATATGACCAGTTTATGTAAAACTGCATCAACTTACAACCAAAAGAGAGAGTCACAATCAGAGGTACCTGGGCAATGGCCAGGTGCCCTAGATAAAGGCCTCAGAGCAGAAGAAAAGGCAAAGTTGTTTGATGGCTGCTGGCTGATAGGGGTGGTGGTTCCCTGCCCCTGCTTTATCAACTAAGTTTATGTAATATTCTAAATCCTTCATTATCATTTCAACAATGTCTATAGAATCTTCACCAGGGTTCCATCTCATGAAACTACCTTCTTTGCTTATCCATAATAAGCAACTCCTTGTCAGTCAAGTTTTAGTCTGAGATTGCAACAATTCAGTCACATCTTCAGGCGTTACTTCTAACTCTAGTTCTCTTGTGCTATTGGGGGGTTATTTATTGGCCTAATCTCAGTATTGTTTTGTCTCAGGGAATAGGGAGTCCAGAGGGAAGGGAGCGAGACAGGGGAAGGGCAGTGGACAGAACAGTCACACAACATCACACACAACATCTATCGATTAAGCTTGCTGTCTTACACAGGTGCGCTTTGTAGCACCTCGAACAATTATAATGAGGACATCAAAGGTCACTGATCACAGATCACTATAACAAGATATAAAATAGTTTAAAAGCTTGAAATCATTGTAAGAATTACCAAAATGTGACACAGAGGCACAAAGTGAGAACATACTGTTGAAAAAACGGTGCTAATTGACTTGCTCCACAGAGGGTTGCCGTAAACCTTCACTGCAAACCTGCAATTTGTAAAAAATGCAATATCTGTGAATTGTAAGAAAGTGAAGTTCAATAAAGGAGGTATGCTTCCATTTACCAGCTTAAATCTTTCCAAAACACCAATAGGTTTATAGACATAGTTTATATTATCCACCTTATCTTGCCACAGCAGAACAGATGGCAGTGTCTATCAGGCAACCTCTGGTCTTTCAGGGAGATGCCCAGAAGTCAACCAGATCTCTAGGAAAAAAAGCTCTCATCTGTAATGTTTACTAGTTTCTGTGGTGTAAATACACCAACATTGTGGCCGAATTCAATCTAACCATGTGATATCATGGAACAGAGTTGGGAGGAGAGGTACATAGTTGGCTTTTGCAAGCCAATAAGGAGCCAACTCAACCAGCTCCCTGTGCCTAACTAAAGCCAGAGAAAACATCCTTCCAGAGGCAAACACCTTTGTTACATGGCCAGATACACACCTCTCAGCTGGAATTCCAGTTTGGTGATTGTTTGCTGCCATAACTGAAAACTAGCTCAAATGTAAGGAAAGGCCAAGCTTTTGTGCCAAATTCAATAACAAGTCTACTGTTGGTTCAATAAACAGCTAAAAGAAACAAGATGAGAACAGGGTCACCTTGTAGGTGACCACACTAAGAGCCAGCCTAGAAAGAATTAGAAGGACTTTCTTGCTACGTTCTTGCAGTCACACATTTATTTGGTCATGTTTCTCCAAAACGAGCAATGGCAATCACTTTTTTGTTATATAGGAAAGGTCCTTTTTCTGTCCCTATCCACAATCTTCTAAACAATAGAAATACTAGAGTTTGAATTCTGCTTCAGAGTTGAATGATCATAGGTGGTTGCTTAAGTCATTTTGAGCTTTACTTTCTATATTTGAAAATATGGAGATTGTAATATTTTCCCAGATGTTGTTGGAAATATTATAAATTATGCTTCAAAAACAGTTAGGATGGTGTGTGGCATGTAGTAGGAATACAAGAAATAGTAGGCATTGTAATTACTCCTTTGTTGGTGGCAGGGGGTAAAACACAGCCCAAGCTAGTGGCCCAGGAAGTGGGGTTTTGAGCAGAGTTCAGTGAATGCAGTTCCTTTTGATTCCCTTTCTACTCCTCAATTTGTGTTGTTAACATTTGTTCTGCCCACTTTGCCAAACTGCACACTTGTCTTCCTTCTAATTCCACCTCCTTCTGGGCCTCCCTCTCAGAAGTCAGCACTCTTATGGGGCTAAGGGAACTATGCACAGCAGCAGTGTACAGATTCAGGACCCTCACTCCTGCAGTGGATGAGAAAAATGTCCTTAACATGCCTATCGTATTCACGTGTTTTTCATGTTATAAAGTATGCATTTTACAGAGGCATTCATATATGCCAACAACAGTCAAACTGAGAACCAAATCAAAGACTCAATTCTCTTCAAAATAGCAATAAAGGAAATAAAGTACCTAGGAATATATTTAACTAAGGAGGTAAATGACCTCTACAGGGAGAACTATGAAATACTGAGAAAGGAAATAGCAGAGAACATAAACAGGTGGAAGACCATACCATGCTCGTGGGTTGGCAGAATCAACATTGTTAAAATGTCTATATTACTCAAGGTGATCTACAGAGTCAATGCAATTCCTATTAAAATACCATCATCATTTTTCACAGATATATAAAAAATAACTTTACACTTCATATGGAACAAGGGAAGACCCCATATAGCAAAAGCAATCCTAGGCAATAAAAACAAAATGGAAGGTATCAATTTACCAGACTTGAAATTATACTACAAGGCTATAGTTATTAAAACAGCTTTTAACTGGCACAAGAACACAGACATTGACCAGTGGACTAGAACAGAGAACCCAGATATAAAACCATCTTCATATAGCCATCTAATCTTCGACAAAGCAGACAAAAACATACAATGGGGAAAAGAATCCTTATTCAATAAATGGTGCTGGGAAAACTGGACAGCCACATATAGAATACTGA
>CAUYRT010063431.1:0-32732 GCA_963574885.1 Lepilemur ruficaudatus | reverse complement strand
CAATATAAACTAGATTATCACAATTCATTTTTTAATATTTACATTGGCCACCCAAGTTTAGTCACATGTTAAAAAATAAATTCATTTTCAACTTTTGAAATTGAGTATGAAAAACATAGGAAAATTTGTTACTGATCAATAAATATGCAGATTCCAAATACAAAGAAGATTTAAACTGCTAAAATAACTTCACTGGTTTTAATTTCTAGGACATTCAAACTTTTATAAATAGTAATGACATGAGAATAAAAATTCCATAATATAAGAATTTACACTACTAGCAATATTTTCCTATGAACATATTGACATGGAAAATTATCTTTTTTAAAATTAGGTACAGTATTTGAAAATAAGTTAAGATCAAGATCTATGCTTCTAATATCTTTAAAATCTCAGGGATTGAAATTGAACTCTGCTATGTTGAATTAGATATTTGTATAACTTAAAATATTGTTATAACTGAAACATAATTATCTGGCTGAACTTTCTGACTTTGGCCCTTATTAACCATAAAACTATGAATAAGAAACTCCATCTTTACTTGTACTGTTCTCATTTCATTCTGTTCTAGAGAGGATATAATCAACTGTAACATTTTTGGTGAGCATTTAAATGAAGACTAAAATTCAAATAATGAGGAATAATTTTTAAAAAGCACAAATAGTTGGACTCCTTCATTATCTATGGGTTAGGCATCAATGATTTCAACCAAGTGTGAATCAAAAATATTTTTAAAAATTGCATCTATACTGACCATGTACAGACATTTTCTTGTCATTATTCCCTAAAAAATACAATATAACAACTATTTACATAGCATTTATATTGTATTACATAGTATAAGTAACCTAGAGATTATTTAAAGTACACTGTAGGTTATATGCATATATTACACCATTTTGTATAAAGGACTTGAGTATGTGCAGATTTTGGTATCCACCAGGGATCCTGGAACCGATTCACACAATATTGAGGGATGACTATATTTGAACTTGGAAAGCACCAATAAGAAGTTTCAGTGACTTAAGCCTTAGTTGGGCATTTTGGATGCGTGCAGAATATTCAAGAGAGAACTTTTACATACATTTTCAAATTTATTATTGACCCAGGACATTTTTTTATCATGACCCAAATGGAAGTTAGGACATTTAAGGACTGATATCTTAGCAACCTAATTCTGCAGCTAAATAAAAACCTACAGGCACAATTGTGCTCAACTCATCTAGGTTACCTGACAGAAACAAAAAGTAACTTCCAATGGTTGTAGGGCAATAAAGCCACATCAAATTGTTGGAAAATTGATTAATAACATCAAAACATCCACAGTCTTTTACATACTTTTTATTACTTAGAACTCTTAAAGGCACCCTACAGAGGTAGAGATTTAGATTTAGAGAATTTTAAATTTTGCTTATAAATACTTATCAACTGAATACTGAAAAATAAATATACAAGAGCAGAGTTCTCAATTATGTTGCTTCAGTATAAATATCTGTGACCTTTTAAAAATATTTATGTCTCTGAAGCTTTGTTCAGGAACTCTGATGATTTAAATGGTGGTCCTGAGCATTGGTATTTTTGGAAACGCTCCCCTTGTGGTTTCTAATGTGCAGCCAAGCTTGAGAACCATTGGTTTAGACATCACAGAGACTCTCTCTCTCAAAGACGAGGAGGCTTGCTTCCAGTGCACTTTTATTAATTAATAATCTTTTTAAAAATATTTACCAGTTTATTATAAAGAATATTACAAAGGATATAGATGAACAGCTCCATACAGATAAAGAAATATATAGGGCGAGGCCTGGAAGTGGCTCAAGCACACACATGAGCTCTTGTCATCATGGAGTTGGGATATGCCATATGCTTCCCATCATGTGTCTGTGTTCATCAACCCAGAAACTCCTCATACCCCATACTTTAGGGATTTTTATGGAGGGTTAGTCATGTAGGCATGATCAATTATTCACTCAATCTCCAGTCCCTCTCTTTTCCCCCACAGGATGGGGGTGGAGCCAAAAGTCCCAAGCTTCTAATCCTGGCTTGGACTTTCTGGTGACCAGCCCCCACCGAGCAGCCCACCAGGGGTTAACTCATTAGAACAACAGATGCTCCTATCACCCGGGAAATTCCAAAGGATTTAGGAGCTCTGTCTCAGGAGCCAGGATGAAAGACCAAATATTAAAACAAAAGATTTTCCTAGCACCCCTATCAGGAAATTACAAGGGTTTTAGGAGCTTCCAGGAACCAGGGGCAGAGACCAATATCTATATAATTCTTATTATGTCACAACCCAAATGTAATTTTTTTAAAATGTGTATAACTGCTGCCTTTTCTAGAGAAAGAAGAAAAAAAAAAAAAAGAAAAGGATCTCTTCTCCAGAAAAAAAAAAAAATATATATATATATTAATTTCAGAATATTACGGGGGTACAGATGCTTTGGTTACATATAATGCCTCAATAAATGTTTGACAAATGAATAATTAAGATTATCGTCAGCAAATATCATCAGGAAATCATGAGCACAAACAGTATGAATTGATTGGGCTAGGTTCAAAGGGTACGAGAGTGTAAAATAAAATAATCACTGCCCTCAAGCTACTTATTGTCTAGTGGAAAAGCCATTCTAACAAAGAGATGATTTCAATTTAGTAGTGGGATGGGGTAAGAAGGTGCTCTTATTATGCCATGGTTTACAATAATAGTAATCACTTACATGATTTTAATAATAATTAGAGCTTTTCTTTAATGATTGGTAACATTCTTCAAAATATTTTTAATGAATTAACTCATTTGATACTTTGTCCACTTTCACAGATGAGAAAACTGAGACGTAGAGAAGTTAAGTAAGCCCTGAAGGTCACATAGTAAATAAACGGCAGAGCCAGGATTCAAAACAGGCATTTTTACTCCACAGTCAGTGCACTTAATGACTCACATTTTAAAATTTTCATTTTGTGTTTTTTTCCAAAGTACTTTCATTATAATTTCATTTTTCTTATGTGCATATTAATATTCCTAGATTAACTTATTTGTAATTTACATTAGGAAATGGGATTTTAAATCATAAATAATTAGCTTTGATATACTTGTTTGAAATATTTATTTCCAATTTATTTATTATTGCCATTTAATTCTTTCCTCTTCACAGTGAACAGCCAGAAATAGAATTCTTATTATCCAGAATTGTGTTAACATTACCTTTTTTTTCTCTAGAAAAATGAGTAGTAGCCTTTGGTTGCAAAGTTGTGCCCTTTTTCTCCCTCATTTTTCAGTCTTCTTCATGAATTAATTTCATTCAATTTTTATTTTATAAAACATGAGGAGTTGAGAGAATAGGTCTGAGTTGTTACTAAAAGCGCCAGTAGCTGAGCTTTGCTGCAGGGCAGGAAGACACACCATGTCCTTGTGAAGCCATCTTTCCTACTCACGAGAAGATGGGACAGGCATTGTGGCTGCTCTGACTTTGTGTCTTCCCTCCAAAAGAAGTTGCACTGGAAATGGTGTCATGGCATTGACTGGGAAGATACACTAGCTTCTTCTCTCTCTATGCCCAGGAGGATGCCCTGTACATGAAGAACCTTTTTAATTGCTAACTAGAAGGACAAATCAAAAATTTCTGGAAGTAGTAAGATTGTTTCAACTCCCTGACAAAGCAACCCTCACTGGAAGTTCATTTCAAGTCTCATTTTCTAAGGTTCTCAAGGCAGAGATCCTATCTTGATTATCGTTGGCCCCAGTAATTAGAGTGCAATTATTAATTCAAAAACAACTGTAGAAAGACCTCAACACGCATTTGCTATGAGGAATACAATAGTGAAGCCAATGAGAAGTGAGGAAAGTGGTGCAGGTAGAGAAGAGTATTTGGGGTAGAAAGAAGAAACTGTGCAAATATATTGGGGGCGGGAAATATGGAGAAATGCAAGACGAACTTAGATACCAATATGTGTGTGGTTTAAACAGAAACATTGTTGACTTTGGCTTTCCCACCCCAAATGCTTGGTTTCCTTCTTTGTTATTGGAAGTGCCAATTCTCATGTTTTGAAAAATCTGTGCTTTGGAAAGTTTTATCATGTGTGTTCCCAGTTCTCAACAGGTTTGGGCAGTCGCTTTGGTCTATAAGGGCTCTTGACAATTGCTGCTTACACAAACACATTACTAATTGGGACAAATCTTTATTGCCTTGTGCTTTATTTATGAATCATTATTTATAAATTATCCTTCATCCACCATAATTCATATCAGCAAGAAAAAATATGAAATGAAGAAGAGCTTTGCAGATTCAATTAAAAATCACCAAAGGAATAATCATAGTATTTCTTATATCTGCTTTGTGTATTTCTGTTTTTCCTCCAAAAATGTTAATTTACTATTTCTTCTATTAAGAAAATAAATAGTGGGAGATTTCCTGGTCAGCAAAATCACAGACTGACAGGATCAGCCATGACACAGTTCACTACCCTTCAAATAAAGCCTTTGACTTCACATTGTTTCAAAAGTGCTTCTTCATAATATGTGTTTGCTTTTTGTACAAATCACTATTGCTGTCAGTTTACTGTTTTTTACTTAGTTAAAATTATCATGAGTTTTTTTCAGTAGCTTGCAATTACACCTTTTGAAACTTTTCTAAACAACCCACTGAGAATGCGTAAAATGCACACATTCACACAATATCTATCTGTATATGTGAATGTTGCTTATAGCTGGAGCACTAAACTTTGCTTAGAAGCAGTTCCAAATATAAGTGCAATCTTTTAAATAGTGAGAGAACCCACATTTTCCACACACTTACGAGAGATTTTCTCAATGCTTTTCAGCATTCTCAGAATTAGTGACATAAGCTCCTTAAATAATTATTGGAGGGGAAATTGTGTTGCAAGTCTTAAATCAGTTGAATGAATATTTTAGTCTGTGTTGTAGTTACTCAAGAGACAAAAAATTCTTATTTCAAGGAAGCATTTATGGGTATAATTTACTGTTAACATTTTTCTGATCTTATGCTCTTCCTCCCGTCATAGCGTTTCCTAGGAAATTCTTTAATCATTCTGCAAAGTTGAGACATTGACCCGAGGCCACTGAGTTACTACAACAGGTTACCTTGGAGATTGTCACCCTGCAAGAACAACATCTGTTATGTATTCCTATGAATTTGATTTTTTTTTCCAGAGAAATTAACAAAACAACCTTTTAAGATTCATTCCTGTTAACCAAACAGGTTTCTCATTTCTCCAACAAAGGCAACAGAGACAACTTAGTAGGAAAGATGACATAGCAGGCATGAGTTGTTGCCCTAATCATCCTATTTTGTCTGTGCATATAATTATGCCTTAAATTTGCATTCATAACAGGAAAACTTGTGACAGGATCTACTTCCATATTAGAGTAAAAAGACTGTCCAGTACTTGGCAAGAGGATGCTTAATGTACCATTCAGTGTGCTACTTCCATTTATTTCTTACAAGTAAAAACAAGCAGCAAGTCATCCGGTGTGCAAAACACAGACAGTGTGGGTGAATTGTCGATCATATCTAGTTTCCAGTGTTCTAGAAATGGTGGTACTAGCTTGGATAAGCTGCAAGTGGTGTATACAGGCAGAAAGTATGAATTCAACCTGCCTACCAACAGACCGTGGTAACTACCGTACTTCACGCACACATGGTTTGAATTGATGCTGCTGGCTGATGGACTCCCTATGGAGAAGCATTTTAATTGCCAATAGTATACACTATACAGTAATCAGCAGTGTAAAATTAATGGGAAAAAAAGTGGTATAAAATCTAGCCTGAAATGTGATTTAGATAGAAAGCATGGCTGTGTGACAGAGGCAGTAGCTACTACACATGGAATTGAGAAGGAATTGACTGTGAACAACTGCTCATTGTGACACGGCCCAGGAAAGAACCCTGAGTGAACTTGGCCTTGGAACTGAAAAAGTGCCATGCTATCGCAAGCTCTGGTTAATCAAATGCGCTGTGGAAAAGCAGACCTTTTGATCTAATTATTTTGTACTTGCAGTCTGGCTTCTTGGAATTTTTGTGCAATATCTAAAATTATTCCCAGGCCAGGCGCGGTGGCTCACGCCTGTAATCCTAGCACTCTGGGAGGCTGAGGCGGGCGGATTGCTCTAGGTCAGGAGTTCGAAACCAGCCTGAGCAAGAGCAAGATCCCGTCTCTACTAATAATAGAAAGAAATTAATTGGCCAACTAAATATATATAGAAAAAATTAGCGGGGCATGGTGGCACATGCTTGTAGTCCCAGCTACTCAGGAGGCTGAGGCAGAAGGATCACTTCAGCCCAGGAGTTTGAGGTTGCTGTGAGCTAGGCTGACAATACAGCACTCTAGCCTGGGCAACAGAGTGAGACTCTGTCTCAAAAAAAAAAAAAAAAAAAAAAAATTATTCCCAACAAAATTTATTATAGAAAGAAATACCGTCTGGAGAAAAATAGCTTCTCAGTAATATTGAAAAAGAAAAATAAATAATTGTTCCATGTAATTAAATGTCAACTGGAGAGCTTGTTATGTTTTCGAAAAGATTTTGGTTCTTCATAGACATTCAGTATCGAATAAATGAGTGAATGATTGTGGGTAGTTCTTTCACATTGTTATACAGAATTAAGATAATCCATGCTGTTGCTAAGGAATGAATACTGAACCACCAAGGAATCAGGAAGAAGGAAGCAATGAAGGTCAGTTGGCAGAAGAAGCATTTTCCTAATGTACCCTAGCGTACCCTCCTGATGGATAGTTAATGTATCCTGAATAGCATGTGTGAAGACAATGTCTTTGAAATTCACTAAGGTAATGTCCACCACAGTTACCTAATATTTTATTTGTGTTTCTTTATCTTGATTTCAAAATGTTGGAACAAGGTGTATTACTTGATCCTTAGAGTTCATCGTTTCATAGAGTCTACCTAGTCTCAGATCTCTACTTCATAGAAGACCTGCCCAACATATATGTGATAGTGTATGCAAAATTTATGCAAAATTATCAGTTTGATGCCTGACAATTAAAAAAACTCAATAAATTTTATTTATCTCTATTTTTATTGTGATTATGGCTAATTTACAATTCCAATGGTATCTTTTTAAGAGTTCTTACCCAGATATAGCCCATTTTTTGTTTCACTTTTTTTGTTATGATATTACACTCAAAAATTTTATGTGTATATATGCACACACATAGATATGTTTATATGTAGATAAATGTAATATAATGATTAATAAGTTAAATATAGATGTTCCCACCTCTGACTTAAAAAAACATTACCAATAGATTTGTCTTCCCTCCTGTTCATATCTATTGGAGATTTCTATTGCCACTTTATCAGAAAACCTGTTCATGTCTTTTGCTTATTTTTTAACTGTGTTGATTTTCATTTAGTTATTGATTTGCAGATGTTCGTTATGTACTCTATATACTAATATTTTAAGCATATTTGATGCAAATATTTTTGTTAGTTTGTACCTATATTTTTTTAAGATTTTAACTGTCTTTTAATGAACAGAAATTCTTACTTTTAATTATCAGAATTTATCAGTTTTTTTCCTTTATGATTTATTCTAGACACAATTTTTTAAAAGAAATCTTTCCTTACTTTGATTTCATATAGTCACATATTTGTTCACATAATTTCTTAAGCACCTATCCTGTGTGGGCATTCTTCTAGCAATTTAGGCACACCACTAAATAATTTTTTTTTTTTTACCATTGAAGTCTTTAATTTACCTGAAATTTAATTTTTGCTTATGGTGTGAATTATGCATCCACGCATCCATCATTTTATTTATTTTTGATAGGTATAATCTGTTATCAGAGCTCTATATAAAGAAAAGTATATCCTTTCCCACTGAATGCCAATGTCATCTCTTTAACAGATGACATGTTCCTAGATGTGCAGGAATATTTCTATGCTCACTCGTCCAGTGTATCTCTATTTTTGTCGTTATGTCAGTATCACACACTCTTAATTACTGTAGTATTATAATATGCCTTCATATCTGGTATGCAAAGCTCTCCAATATGTCATTCTTCATGAATATTTTGTATATTCTGAGTCCTTTGTTTTGCCATATAAATTTTAGATCAGCTTGTCAAGTCCCACACAATGTTAGAATTTTAATGAGAATTGCATTTTACTTACAAATCAATTTGAGATAAACTGCAATATTTATGATAGCTACGAACATGGTGTTTCTCTATATTTCTTTTAGGTGTCTAAAATGTTTTCCAGTATGTTGTATAATTATCTTTGAAAATATCTTAAACCGTTTCTTATGTATTATTCCTAGATAATTTCCACTCTTATGCTTTTATATTACATATTTTATTTAAATCTTTTCTCATTGTTGCTGGTATGTAGAAATGCAGACAGCATTTCTATAACTTGTCACATTTTAAACTATCATATTAATTCAATATTTGTAGAATATTTAGGATTTTTAATGTAAGCATCCATATTCATGTAAATAATGAGTTATATTTATTTTTTTATAATTCTTACTTATCTTGCTTTTGTTTCTTTGACTTTTTGAGATGGCTAGGAACTCCAATACAATAAGTTGTATATTTATATACACTTATATATAACTGATATAGTTATATTATAAGCATCCTTCTTTTGTTCCTGACGTTAAGCAGAATGTTTCAAACGTTTTACCACTAGTATTTTGTTTTTATTGTTTTTTGGTAGTCTCCTTTAGTTGAGTAAGATTTCTTCCTTTATTTTATTTTATCACCATATTTTTCTATCATGAGTGGGCATTGAATTACATTGAAAGTTTTTATAGGATAATTGGGTTGTTTATTTATCTTTTCACCTTCAATTTGTTAATATGCTAAATTACTAAATCAGTCAGGATAGTTTCAATTAAACTGCAATAACAACTACCTGTTTTAGTCTGTTCAGGCTGCCTGCTTGGGGGCCTGCTTTCTGGTTCATAGATAGGCAGCTTATTGCTGTGTTCTCACATGGGAGAAGAGGCAAGGCAGCTCTCAACGGTCTCTTTTACAGGGCCACTAATTCCGTCCATGAGGGCTCTGCCTCACGTCACAAACATTCAGACCATTGCACCCCCAAAATCCAGTACCTCAAACATTAAAAAGGCTTCTCACTCATGCTATGCATCCATCATAGGTTGGCTGCAGCCCTACTCCATGCTGTCTGTAATTCTGAGTTTATGCTAATGGATAGCTTCTATCTTGAACATTGTTGGTTTTAAGAAAGAAAGAAAAGGAATCCTGGGGAGCCATGCTGCTTCTTGACATTTCTTTCTGTTACTTGTACTTGTATTTCATCAGCTAAAGCAAATTACATGCCTAAGGCTTATATAAACGTGATGGGGAAGTATAGTTCTCCTCCAAGTTGGGACAAGGAATATACAGGGAAAAATAATACTGTCTATCACAATATTTAATAGATTTTCTATTGTTGGATCAACCTTGTACTCTCCTGATATTTCATTTCATTCATGTTATAATTTAATAAATTTCTAGACATAATGTGTTAATATTTTCTTGGTCATTTTTTATCTATGTCCCTAACTGAAATTATCTTGTATTTTTAATTTGGGGGAGGTTGTCTTTTTCTCTTTGAAGATCAGGATAAAACTAGCCTACTAAAATTGACTAAAATTTTCAGGTTTCTATAAAATTGGAATGATAACTTCCTTAAAAAAAAATGACTGAGGCTAGTGTTTCCTTTTGTAAAGATTTTAAATTATTGTCCATTCCCTTCATGATTATGGAATATGTATGTTTTCTAGTTTTTTCCAGAGTCATTTAAAATTATATTTATCTAGTGATTTGTTTACATTTTAAAATGTATGGTGACAAAGTATTTCATTGCATCTCCTTGTTGTTTTTATATTTTCTTCATTGCTTAGCTCAATTTATTTTTAGCCTTTATTCTTTCGTGATATTTAAATCTACATATTTTTTCCATTGCTAATTTATCAGCATCATAAAGGTTTTGACATGTTGGTAGTCATCATCGTTGGTAATTCTAAATAATTTTTAATTGTCTTATTACTCCTTACTTGACCCATACATTGTTGTGTTTATACAATACAAGATAGTGCTAAATATTACATATTAAAACTTTAGCTTTGTTGTTGCTTTTGACATGGAGCTTGATTGTATGGTGATCATAATTTGTGATACCTAGATAATAATTCTTTGGAATTTGTTCTATACTTTAATTATGTAACTTTGAAAAAAAGGTTTGTATGTACTGAAGAAAAATATGTTATTTAATTGCTGCACATGTTACTACCCATGTCTACAAAATTAAGCTTATTAATTATATGTGTCAATTTATATATGATTTTTGTCTTTTTAATTGGTCTTTTGACTTATTAATACAGTTGTGTTAGAATCTTCCAATGTAATGGAAAATATAATGATTTATCCTTGTGGTCATTCATCTTGTTTATTCATCTATTTAAATGAATTTTTAAGGTGCATGCAAATTGCAGCAATTATTTTTCACCCATATATTTTAAAGCCCATCCTGCCAGTTGAGCACTGTCACTTTTGTATTGCCAGGTATCATGCTGTGATCTGGACTACTATTTTTTGCATTTTTATTTTTTTGAGAATTTATTTCCTTTATTAGGTATTATTTGCTGTATTCCAAGTGGAGTTTAAAATTACTTATAATAGGTGAATATAATATGGCAAAATAGTATAAGTTAGTAGTGGGAGAGAAAGGGAAAGATAAATGTAAGGATGTAACATACAACCTATAAAAAGTCTGGAATATCAATCTTAAAGTCTAAAAATTATTAACGATAATAATAATATCAATAGCAAACAACTTTGCAGATCTTATTGAGCCTGCCACAATTTTAAGTTCTTAGTACGTGCATAAAGTGTTTTAATACTTAAGAGAGATACTATTTTCCCATTTTTCAAGTGAGAAAACTGAGAAGTAAAGTTAACCTACCCAAGATCTCACAGCTGTTAAAAGTTATTAAGTAAGAGGTTCCAGAACCCACATTCTCAAGCACTTTTAATAATGCAATATAGGCATTGTGCAATTTCATATATCCAAGTCATGGTTCCTACATATAAATAAAGAGCCAATTAGCATAAATGCACCAAATGTTTGAAAATATACATAAGGAAATTCAAAGTGCATTTACAAACTGCATTTGACCTTTACAAGCCTTACTGTTCTCAATTTCAAATGCTGTACAAATATGTGCTACATCTTCAGCAAATTAAAACTTGAGAGCTTCACTAGTAGGACAACTATGTACCATTAAAATTTATGCCTTTCAATGAGTAAAGAGAAAATCTGATTAGTTATAGACCTAATTTTTCATTATTTTTCAAACATGGAGAAACCCCCAAACAAGGCCGGGTGCAGTGACTCACTCTTGTAATCCTAGCACTCTGGGAGATCAAGACGGGAGGACTGCTTGAGCTCAGGAGTTCAAGACCAGCCTGAACAAGAGCCAGAGCCCGCTTCTACAAAAATAGAAAAAATTAGCAGCGCAACTAAAAATAGAAACAAAAATAAAAGTAGCTGGGCATGGTGCATGTGCCTGTAATCCCAGCTACTTGGGAGGCTGAGGCAGGAGGATCGCTTGAGCCCAAGAGTTTGAGGTTGCTGTGAGCCAGGCTGATGCCGCAGCCCTCAACTCTGGCCTGGGCAACAGAGCGAGACTCTGTCTCAAAAATAAGAAAAAGAAAGCCCCAAACAAGTGTTTGTCATGAATAAAATACATAAAGATTGCTAACTCTGAGAGATAGAACAAATAGGGCAATATTATAACAGGAAGCTGAGAACTATTTATACACATTTTAAAAGGAGAGGTATTTAAAAAAGCAATGAGTTTGCAAAGATTCAGTATTCTACTATAGGTTTGTCCATTAACTATCTGTGTAACTTTGTACTGGCTATATATACTAATGGATCTCAAATTTTCTCATTTGTAACACAGGGGACTGGATTAAATAATGCTTTCTAGGTTTCATTCATGTCTTTGGTGACTTTCTGGCCTAAAAGTCTTGAGAACAAGCATTTCAGAGGTGAGAGCCTGTCAGTATATTGGGGACAAGGGACAGCAAGAAAGCCACATGTGCAAGTTCGCCTTCACACTTTAGTGGACCATCTTCATATTAAAGTAATTAGGAAGGTGAACAGTAGATTCCAACCATTTGTTCCATTGCTTTTCTCTTATTTGCTTTTTCAGCATTTTAGAATATTATAGGTATATAGCCATATGAACCCCAGGGTTGGCCAGTTATAAGTATTCTTATCCAGCCCTCATGGAGTTGGAAATTGAGGTAGCAGAATAAAAAAAGATTATGGAATTTCTCCCTGCCCTCCCCCACATTCTAATCAGCTGTAATTCTTCAGCAAGTTACTCAGCATTTCCAACTACCTAATCACACTAGAAGAAAACGTCTTTTTCTGGGGGCAAATATTATATGAAAGTTGGATTCTGGAAATCTGGCTACTTCCAGGACATTACAGAGTTCTGGCTCAGTGAATAACAAATGCTCCTCCGTGGAGAGGCATTTTAGTCTCAGCAAAGATTCATTGACATCACCTGTTATTTTCAAACCAGACTATTTCCTAGAAAATGCCCCTTTGTTTTGGCTCTTTCTTTTGTGCTTCTTAGAAAGGGAAATTTCTACACACCTCTAGGTATGCTTAGACCTGCATTACATTTTTTTCAGATAATCTCAAGAGAAACAACTTTCCTTTATCCTTCATCTCCCTAATTTTCCTTTAATTGTCTTTCATTTTGGCCTAAGAAATGTTTATATATAGTAAAGTGTAGATACATTTTAAGATAATTTGAACTAAAGTCAAACTTGAATTTTCAGGTTGTAATTACATATAAAGCTCAAATATAATTTATCACACTGTAGAAACAAAAATGAAGAAACTAACCTGGCCTTAGAGATTTTGGTTCTAATTTTGAGTGACCAGGCATCTTTTTCTTATCTCTGTTTTAGTTTTAACTGTTGTCTGGAGAACCAAACCTTGCTTCTAAGTACTTTGAATCGCAAATATGTGCTTTGGATAATTTTCTTAACATAACATAATAATTTATTTGTTCTTATGTGTATGTTTATTCAGGAAGTTCCATTTAGTCACTGGCCCCAAGTTGTCAGCATTAGCAATTAGAACTTTTCTTCACAATCAAGAGGAAGTATAGTTATCTTTCTTTTGAACACTTTGTTAATTGGATTTTTATTTGGAACACTTAGGTTTTATTCTCCATTGGATTAATATTTTCTCTTTAATTTTTCCCGATAGTATTACACACCGGCTAACATCTGTTTGCTTTCATATTCTTAATGTTACCATTATTACCTGAGTAGGCGCTGTACAAACCCGTTGGGTAGGCTCAATTCTGTTAGCCTGAACTACCTTTCTTCAACACACCCTTGGCTATCTAATCATTTCTACTGCAGTGCTTAAGGTTCATAAGAGAAAATGACAATAAAAACTAGAGTATTTAAATGAGCTTACGATATAATCAAAATTATCCCTGAGCATAGGTTTAATGATGTGAAATTTCGGAAATACATTATCCCACTGCACTTAGAGACATTGGGAAGAACACTTTTTTTATTGTTATTGCTGTTATTACTATTATTAAGATGAGAAATTTGAAAATATAAAAACAAGTTAAAATAATCAGTGCATCTCATAAATTTTAAAATCTATCTACTGACCAATAAACACTAATTACAGTCAAATATATATCTGAGACTCATAACAAATAAACTGTTACACAGAAAGTGCTGTGGAGTTGTACAACAGGGAATACATTTACGGCTCAGCGTCTAATAAGAAGAAGATATTTCTGGGAGAGAGTGGAATATTACCTGTGATCATTACAGCAGACAAAAATGCTGGTATTGCCAAAGGCACTAGATGAAGAATCAGATTCTCGGAAAGATGGCTACAGTGTCACACAAACTAAAAATGTGGTTCTTGGGATTAACACTCTAAGCAGGAGCCCCACATTTTGTGAAGATATTAAATAAAGAATATAATTATCAATGGAATCAAAACTTCCTCTTGAAGTAAATTTTGAAAAATCAGTTCAATTAAAAATATGAAAAGTCTTCAAACACTAAGTGAGGTCAGAAAAATGGTTGCTACAGTTTCTGAAATAAGAACCAAGTCAGCTGAGGATGGAGATTAGCAACACCTGAGGAATCTGGAGTAGGACCCCTTACCCACACTGGGAACGGAGTCCCATCGATAAAAGGATAAGCTGAAAGGTAGCATGAGAACACAATGAATTAGAGTGATAGGGTTATTTAAAATATATGATTACTAAGATTTCATTGGTTAGTAAACTATTACAGTGAATGTTGGTCCTTAATGTATGTTGAAGCATTTTTAAAAAAATATTTCTATAATCTCTATTAAGTTCTGTTTTAAAGAATTGTTCCAGTTTTTGTTACACCATTGTTACATTTCAAAATGATACATTAATCAGATTTTAATTTTCTGTGTGTTTGTTGTGCTGCAATTAAAAGATCATCCTTTCCCTATCCACTATTTTTTTATGTTTTTGTTTCAAAATATTAAAGGGATACAAATGTTTTTGGTTAACTGGATTGCTTTTGTAATGCTTGAGTCATGGCTATAAATGTGCCATCACCCAAATGGTGTTCATTGTACCCATTAGGTAGGTTTTCACCCATCGCCTTCTGCCCCCTCCCCTCTTCATGATTCCCACTGAGTTTTACTTCCCTCTGTGCACATGTGTGCTCATCAGTTAGTTCCAATTTAATAGCGAGTACATGTGGTGTTTGTTTTTTCACTCTTTAGTCACTTGCTTAGGATAATGGTCTCCAGGTCTATCCACATTGTTGCAAAATGCATTAAATCATCCCTTTTATGGCTGAGTAATACTCCATAGTATACAAATGCCACATTTTATTAATCCAGTCTTGAATTGATGGACACTTAGTTGCCGTAATAAACATTCGAGTGTAGGTGTCTTTTCGATAAAAGGACTTATTTTCCTCTGGATAGACAACCAGTAGTAGGATTGCTGGATCAAATGCTAGCTGTACTTTTAGTTCTTTGAGAAATTATTTCCATACTGTTTTCCATAGAGATTGTACTAATTTGCAGTCCCACCAGCAGTGTACAAGCATTCCTTTCTCTCTGCATCTATACCAGCATCTATTGTTTTTGGACTTTTTAATAAAAGTCATTCTAACTGGGGTAAGCTTATATCTCACTGTGCATTTAATTTGCATTTCCCTGATTATTAGTTACATTGAGCATTTTCTTATGTTTATTGGACATTTGTCTATCTTCTTTTGAAAAGCTTCTAGTCATGTCTTTTGCCCACTTTTTAATGGGGTTGTTTGGTTTTTTCTTGCTGATTTGCTTGAGTTCTTTATAGATTCTGGTTAATAGCCATTTATGGGATAGCTTGCAAATATTTTCTGCCATTTTGTAGGCTATCTTCTTGTCCTTTTGATTATTTCCTTAGCTCTGCAGAAGCTTTTTAATTTAATCAGGTACCTTTTATTTATTTTTTTATTGCTGTAATTGCCATTGGAGTCTTAGTCATAAATTCTTTGCGTAGGCCAATATCTGGAAGAGTTTTTCCTACATTTTTTTCTAGAATTCTTATTGTTTCATGCCTTACATTTAAGTATTTTATCCATCTTGAATTAACTTTTGTGAGTGATCAGAGATTTAGATCCCATTTCACTCTTCTACATGTTGCAATCCAACTTTCCAAGCATCACTTATTGAACCGGGCTTCTTTTCCCCAGTGTATATTGTTGTCTGCTTTGCCAAAGACCAGTTGGCTGTATGTGGATGGTTCTATATCTGGGTTCTCTGTTCCCATTCACTATTGACAATTCATTATAATATATCTCTTACCTCTACTCTCACCTTTCTGTAATGTAGGACAATGCCTCTATTTCTATAAAAATCTACTACTAAAACACTATTTTAATCTCAAGAAAACTTTACCAGTCTGTCTTATTCCATTGTCCCCTAGACTGTGATGCCCAACCCCAGGGCCTCTGAGCAGCATCAGTCTGCAGCTTGCCAGATACTGGGCTGCGCAGCAGGAGGTGAGCAGCCGGGAGTAAGCGAAGCTCCACCTGCACCCACAGACGCTCCCCGTTGCTCACGTCACTGCGCATGCGAGAGAGCCAGGTTGGGCGCTTCCCATGAGAATTCAACGCCTGATTATCTGAGGAGGAATGAGATGGCAAACCCCCCACCCCTCCACCACGTCCCCCTGTCTGTAGAAAAACTGTCTTCCACGAAACTGGTTCCTGATGTCAAAAAGGTGGGGGACCTCTGCTCTAAAACACACACACACACGCACACCACACACACACGCACACCACACACACGCGCAGACACACCCCTAACATACACCACACTATCTCACATGCTCCCTATTCTGCAGCAGAAACAGGCTATCTAGAGACACTGTTTACTTATTTTCATATAATTTAGAAAGTTCTTTTTATCTATAGCATGTTCACTAATTTTATTACTTATGTATTGAACAAATATATTTATATTTTTGAAATAACTCAAAGAGTACTACAGAAATTAGTCAAGATTGGGAGAGTATGGATTTGGCAGCCCAAATATCTTTGAGTGATTTCTTTTCTACCTGCTGTTAACATGCCTTCTTCACTGCCATGATTCATAGGTTGCTCATTTGAATTAAAAAATGATAATATCTGGCTTATACATGTGCTTAACCTTTTGTAATACAACAAAAATACAACACTTAGTATAGTGAAGTAGAAATTCAGTGATCTCATCCATAAATGGTACTAGTCAAATAGTTTATCCATACAGATGAAAATTAACTAGGACTTTTACCTTTTACCACATTAATTTTAAGTGTATCATGAACCTAAATATGATAGGTAAACCAATGAGGCTTCTATAAAAATTAAAATGTAGCAAAATATCTTTGTGACGTTGGATTAGTCATGCCTTTTTTAAAGAGGACATAAAATCAAAGATTCTGGTCCTGATTTTCAGCTCAAACTGTGGAAGAGAATAATTTTGAAACATCCCATACAGGTCATCTGTCCTTCAGATAATCCCTAGGATTGGCAGTTAGTATTCTGAACCTGGACGTCAAGATAGCCTTCAGACACATCTTGATTTGGGGGTAAATAGGATAGACCTTTTTGTTTCTAATTCAGTTACTGGATACAGGCCACCCTCTGGGAAAAGGTCATTATTTTACCTAATATCAGAGTTCAAGGCTCTTGTGCTCCCATGTTTCATTATGCAGATTTTCTCTTAATCCTTCTTTCAGCCTATGTTTCATTCTTTCCTTATTATGATTCTAGTTCCAGAGATTAACTGGTATAATATCTCTAGAAAACCAGCCTCTCTTCTCCTGCATGGTTACATGATTTACCTGGCTATATGCATTTGCTGTCATATGAAGCTTCTCCTTCAACTTAAGAATAAAAAGAAATAGAATTATTAAATATCAGGGAAATTCTCTAAATCACTATGTACTCAAATATCAATACAAATAGTTTAAGAGACATTTCTAGCCATAAAATGGATTTTCTATACAATATAATAACTGTCACTATACAAACAAGTATTTTTAACTTATTAAAATTGTATATAATGAATAAATGTTTATTTGATCCATCTTTTTAATCTGGCAAAAGATTATGACCAAGAAAATGTAGAATGAATGTTATTATTTTAAATTTATCAAAATATTATCTATCCTGATGCAGTGCATCTACTCTAAGAAATACGTACACACTCCTTTCTTTGCTTCCACTGAAACACTATATTCTTAATCTTAACTGTAGTTGGTATCTCCAGTAGAAAAAAGTTATTCAAAAAAGAACTTTGCACCTCAATGTTAGAGGAATTGTGATAATAAAGTGGAATCACACTTCTTATATGTGAAGGCAGTATGGTAACTTCCATAGTTATCACAATATTTCTCAAGTGGTTGATTTAACACAGTACTTAAAAGAGGGTTTGCTAAAACACTGGGTGAGACTTCATCTCAAAAGCCACAGGAGAGCCAGAGCAATAGCATATGGCTGATTTCTGGAACATTAGCAAATTTCCTTTTATCAAAGATGAAATATATCAGGATATATGTGGGCTCAAATAAATATATACTAATACTTCACAAAGAATGGATTTCACTTATACACAGAGAACTTTTGACTTAATAGATTGTAAAGTTCTCTAAATGCCATTAATTTGTCAAGAGGCATTACTACTTTTGACTTATATAAATGGAAGAGGTATTTTCACTTATACATTTGGGAACATAAAGAAAGGATTATATTATGATTAAGACCTCAAAAGCAATCACAGCAACAACAAACATAAATAAATGGGACTTGATCAAAGTAAAAAGTTTCTGCACAGCCACGGAAACTATCATCAGAGCAAAAACAGACAACCTACAGAATTGGAGAAAATATTTGCATTTTATACACTCGATAAAGGGCTGGTAATTAGAATCTACAAAGAACTCAAGCAAGTCAGCAAGAAAAAAAACAAACAACCCTATTAAAAAGTGGGCAAAATACATGAACAGAAAGTTTTCAAAAGAAGATAGACTAATGGCCAATAAACATACGAAAAAAATGTTCGAAGTCTCTAATCATGAAGGAAGTGCAAATTAAAACCACAGTAAGATATCAGTTAACTACAGTGAAAATGGCTTTTATCAAAAAGTCCTAAAATAACAAATGTTGGTGTGGATGTGGTGACATAGGAGCATTTATGCACTGCTTATAGCAGCACAATTCACAATTGCAAAGACGTGGAAACAACCCAAGGGCTCATCAATACATGAATAGCTTAATACAATGTAGCATATATGTACCATGGAGTACTACTCAGCTGTAAAAAACTGGTGAACTAATACCTGTTGCATTAATCTGGATGGAGCTGGAGCCCATTCTTCTAAGTGAAGTATCACAAGAATGGAAAAACAAACACCACATTTACTCATCATTAAATTGGAACTACCTGATCAACACCTGTGTGCACATATGGAAATAACATTCATTGGAAATCAAGTAGGTGATTTGATGGGTGGGGCTGGGGATGGGTAAAATGACACCTAATGGGTCCAATGCACACTATGTGGGGGATGGGCACAGTACAGAAGCAATTTATGCAACCAAATAATTTGCAACCCTGTAATATTCTGAAATAAATTTAAAAGGAAGATAAAAAAATATATCTACACAGACATATGTCTGTTTGTGGGTATATGTTTGTGGAAAATATGTACTTTTTTATTGTATAAGATAAATAAAAATATATATTAAAATATCTGGATAATTAACCCAGTCATATTTTTCAGATTGTTATCTAGTTTGTATTGTAACTGATATGTAAAGAGCTGTGACTTAGCTAAGATGTGGCCAAAGTATATTTATTAATAAAAAAACTTTTATTTCATAAGTCTATATAATTCTTGTAAGGCTTGCATTTTATACAACAAAGCCAGTTCCCTTTTGTAGCTGACATCATCAATTAAAGCATTAAATCTAATTTTTAAAAATAAGTTTTGTAAAGAAAAAAGTATATAGTATAACTATATACTATATACTGCTATATATACTATAGTATAACTATAACATAATTATAGTATGATTGTATATATAGTATTTTAACTAAGCTTTTATCTCTTCTCTGAAAAATAACCCAAGATGCTTTATATATTTGTATGATATTGTGTATGTATGGTGTATATACGTATTTGCACCATACATATACAACAAACACATGTCATGTGTGACAGGACATGATGTGTCACTGTGACAGGGCAGCATGCCCTCATGCTAAGGTGATTGCCAGCGAGAAAATCAGAGGTGAGTCTCTCTAACAAGCATACCTTCTTATCTGTATAAATTACTGAATTCTTACTCATCTCCCCCTGCTCTGTGTGATTTCTAACTGTACAAAGTTGTGGAATTCTGGAGCTGTTTGCTTACAGAAAATTAATTCTGTAAATTTTGAATATATTTTAAAATATATCTGTGGCTCCTTTTCTCGAAACAAAAGCTTACATTGAAATTCAATATTTAAAAGAAATAAATTGTTAGTGCCGAGGTTCAGAGGGAGCAGGAGAGATAGGAAATATACAAAGAACAATGTACCATTTAGCTGGTGTATGTTTAGTATGCTCCTACCTAACTGGCTGCCTTTCAACGCCCTTTGCATGGCAGGTGCCCAAATGTCAGCTCTCTTGCAAGGCCGGTGTGAGTTCTTTCAGAGCAAGCTGCAAATGGCTTCCTCACAGCACTGTTACTTAATGTGGGAAATTCGCTCCAGCTCAGATTCTTTTCCCTTTCCCAGATCCTGCATTTGGCAGCCTACCACACTCTCTTGCTTCTTGGTGCTCTTAGGTAGGCTACCAGCAAGACATCTCATGCCCAGCTAGTTTTCATTACCACTTAACCCATGGGGAACTGACAGTCCTTACCGTGCCAAATCGTGGCATGCAGACAGCTTCATGCTGCCTCCTTTCTTTACCCTGCTGGCCCTCTCCCACTCTCTTTAACCTTTAGTCGTGCAGACAAAATAAATAGATCATAGTGTGTGGTACAAGCACACAGCCAGTGCGAAGTGGAGTATTTATCTCTCTTGGCATTAGACATCCCAATTTCATTGCATATTTTTTTGAGACATCTTAAATTGGATTTTTAGGGAAGATTAAGTCCTATTCTTTCAACATGGAAGGAAGAAGCTGTGGTTTTTTTTCCCCCTGAAGACAGTGGTCCTTCTCCCTGATCTTCTACCTGTGCTCACTAGGGAAAGGGAGTCTGGGCAGTGGATGGGTGTTGTAAAAATGATTTGGTTGTTTCTTTATAAGTTTTTAAGGGGATGTCTTTTTCCTAAATTTGTGCACTTCATACCTTTTATTCCCCTTATTTCAGTACTTGACATTTTAATTCAATATATTTAGAGAACACTTTGAAAAAAGTACATTTCATATTTCTATATAAAATATTTTTCCTACTAGTCAATACTCATAGAAATTTTTATGTTTATTTCATTTTTGATTGAGCCAAACAAAGGAGGACTTTGAGAAAGTAGATGGCATTTTTATTAGGACAGAGCATTATATTAATTGGCATAGTGTTGGGGGTGTGTGTGTATGTGTTTATTTATTTTAAGAATTGTGTGTGCATTTAAGACTCTATTTACTTTGAAGAAAATATAAAATTTTCAAAGAAATTTACATATCCCCCTATGCAATTCGTGAAACAGGTATACTTTTCCATCATGATTCTACATTGCTATACAGTTGCTTTTTAACCAATTGCTCTTAATTAACTGAGAATACAGGCATCACTCTATCTAACCTTTAAGGATCAATAAGGTTAGTTCTTTACTGTAAGGCTATTCCATAAGTTGTATTCTGAAAATATGTTACCATTGTGGCCAATTTACCTTATTACATATCTGCATAGTATATAAGCCTATTTCTGTTAGAGCACAATAAGATATCATGGTAAGTTTGAAAACAAAGAACATTTAATGAAGAAATTTATGCAGCAAAAAATGGAGTTAGTCACCTAAAATATTGGTGACTATCAGGCAAAAGAAGCAAATCACTGTTTTCTTTTAGATAACTCCAGTGGCCCCAAACAAGAGAAATAATGCAAACCAGAGCAGGACTGGGTGTTCAATATGAAGAAATATAATTTAAGCAAAGCAAAACATATTTAGAAGGACTAGTACAAAGGAGGATTTTATATAAAAACTCTTATACTTTTAACATTTCTTTTGTTAGACTGAATGTCAGCATATATTCAGACTCTGTGCCCAAAAATTTAGGGAAAAAGAGAATTCTCATTGACATTCATGTGAAAAAAAGACCTTTTTCACAAACAGGATGTACAGTACCTAACTAGTAATTTTCAGTCCTACGCTTTCTATTTTTGCCAGCATCTATATAGAAATAAAAGCTGTCTCCCCGACAAACCTCCTTTTCCTTTCGCACTCAGCCAGAAGCAAAGCATAATAAAACAGCCACCTCACTGGTTGACTGAGGTAAACTACAAAATCAAAAATGTTCAATTAAAGTGCCATTTTAAAACGGTAGGAAAATTTCAAGAATATGTAGCTTATTGAGTAATGGTTTGTTTACTTATTATTTTAATAAAATTACTTCATTTGGTTTATGTAGTTTGATTACATAGAGTAACTAGGGTTTGATCACATTACTGAAATTTTAATAAGCTTAGTCTCATTATTTTCTTGGTAGGCAAAAGAAAAGTAGATTTTTCCTCTCTTAAAAGTCTTTATGGCTTGAATCTCAACTATTCCTTTGAAAACTGAATAAGAGAGGTTTATGGCTGATAGAACTTCAGCTATATATTTAGATCACAATCTTACATTTTCCTGTCATATGTCTTCATAGGAATTGGACCACCAAACTATTCTCATTGTCATAGAAGATTTTATAAAGTAAATAAAGGAAAATTTTAAATCTTATAATTCTTTATTCAGTGGTTATTAAAGTCAGTCCATCAACCAATTTATAAGACTATATTGTGGATCAAAAATAAATGAGGTAATCCTAGCACTCCGGGAGGCCGAGGCGGGTGGATTGCTCAAGGTCAGGACTTTGAGACCAGCCTCAGCAAGAGCAAGACCCCGTCTCTACTAAAAATAGAAAGAAATTAGCTGGACAACTAAAAATATAGAGAGAACATTAGCCGAGCATTCTGGCGCATGCCTGTAGTCCCAGATACTCCGGAGGCTAAGGCAGAATTGCTTAAGCCCAGGAGTTTGAGGTTGCTGTGTGCTAGGCTGATGCCACGGCACTCTAGCCCAGGAAATAGAGTGAGACTCTGTCTCCAAAAATAAATAAATAAATAAATAAATGCATGAGAAGTATGGGGTTTAATCCTCAATGATGTCTGGTCTTAGACAAGTCATTTAGACATTCCAGAGCTCATGTATTTTTCTAAAATATATGTATATTATAATGCATAGCTTATAGAGCTGTTTTCTGAATAATACAATATCATATAACTTGAAGACTTTTCTAATTGAATGTACACATATTAATATTTTATGCAAAACATTGTGCTAGGCAGTACTCTGTGATAACAATGGGCTTTACTTAACACTGGTCCTCTCCAGATCCTTCCACTAGTTATCACATTTTATATGCTTTTTCTTAATAAGAATTAAGATATTTATAAATGAGAAACTTGGATACCAATATAACATAGAGGGTAACCTGGTAGCTCTGTAAATACTGGTATGTCTTTTTTCTACCAGTCTTTTATCTTTGACAGTCTTCAAAATATTTGGTTACCTGTTATTTTACATCTTACTTTTTTAAAAATTGATTTTTTTGCCCTTGTCATAGTATCACACTATTTTTTCAGGATGAATGATAACCTTCCTTGTACTATATTCTTTGACAAAAATAGTCAAGCCAGGAACATCAAGGACCAGAATACTCATAAGTCAAACTGTATATGTAATTAAACCAAGAATGATATACCTTTTGTATATTATTAGAGAGCATTAGAAAAGTTTGAATCACTTTGAGAAGTCTCTTGGGAAATGGATAAGATTTTGACAGATGGTGTTTGGAGGATGTTTGGAGTAGAAGAGGTATCTCATACATGTAACAATTTGTGAGTAAGAGTGTTTTTGGAAAGTAACCAGCATCCCAGTTTTGTTCAAAAATACATTATATACATGAGAAGAATGCAGAGCAGTAATTTGACTTAGAAGATCAAGTTTGTGTTAATAGTTCCTTGGTAGACATTAGAAATCATCAAATGTTCTGCGCAGACAGGTAGGTATTAAGAAAATTTTGGCGAGATTATTAGAAGCGTTTGTAAACGGTAGCTAGAAATGAAGATGTTAGAAAGTAGTGGTTTATTTCAGCACTGGAAGAGTTAGGCATGCTGGTTAATACCAGATGTCAGAAAACTGCAGTTAAGTTCATGGCCATTTTGAAGACTTTGGTAGCTACAGAATTCCAAAATGTGAGTCACTGGTACCAGACAAGGCTGGACCAGAACCTGTGTTCTGTCTTTCACCGGCACAAGAATAGGAAGCTGCAGAAAATTTTAAGAAGGAATGGGTATATGAGTCAGAGTTAAGTCAAGAAAACAGAAAACAGTCTATGTATTTCAAATACAAGGAATTTTACACAGGGAAATTGACACAAATAAACCTTTTGGAAAGTCTGAAAGAGCAAAATCCAGAAAGGACCACTATTAGTTTTCAGCTGCCCTTCTTCAGCTGTGCTACAGAAGCAAAAAAAAAAAAAAAAAAATGTTGCTATATAATGTATAGGTCAGTACACTTATGAAGCTACTCTGCATGCCTCATGGCTCTAGGACAGGGAAATAAAGTCTGACTAATCACTATAAAAAGCCGTACATACTCAAGTTTATGTATCATTGCCTATGCCATAAAAGAATGTCTTCTACTGCTCCGTTTCCCTTGTCCTGTAAGATTGCATCTTATTGATAGAACCTAAACAATTTCTGAAACCCTGCTGGCAAAGCACCTAGAATCAACCTAAGTGCCCATCAGTTCATTGGTGGATTAATAAAACGTACACACACACTCACACACACACACACCACGCAGCATTACTCAGTCATAGAAAGGAATGAATTAATGTCTTTTGCAGCAATTTGAATGAAACTGGAATCCATTACCCTAAGCAAACTATTTCCAGAATGGAAAAACACTACTTGTGCTCTCTAATAATTTAGAAATAATTGATGGGCACGCATGGACAGAGAGAAGTAAAAATCGTTGGAAATCAAGAAGAGGGGAGTAGGGAGGAGGGAAGGGCTGAAAACCTATCTATCAGGTATAATGAACACTTTCAAATGATGGGCACACTTATAGCCCTGACTTAAGCATTGTAAAAGCTATCCATGTAACAAAAACATTCGTACCCCCTTAATATTTTGAAATAAAAAGAGACGATTTGGTGCCAAAATGATGGAGCAGTTAGCGAAGACCTTTGAGTAGAGAGTGTCAACAATACAGGTACAGTGAGATGGAGAAAGAGTCTAAAACCTCTCTAGGGAAAATGACAGTTTTAGGAAATGAGGGATGAGCATTTTTACACAGGCCGAGAAGAACCAGCAATAGATGACAGAGACCAAAGCTTTAAAAGTTAGGGACTATTCCATCAGGAAAGTGCCAGAAAGTTGAAATTGTGGGCAAAGGCATAGAGGACAACCTTGAGAAGAAGTGGCAGTTTTTCCTTTAAGAGAAATGAAGGAATAAAAGGTGAAACAATGAAACACAGAATGCTTTAGAGATAGCAAGGGGAGAATTTGAGAAAACTCATTTTGGAAGGTACTCATTTTTTTTGCACTAAAGAGGAATATAAGACTGTCCACAAAAGCCAGGGTGACTGGGCAAGAATGAGACTGGGGACCAGAGGATAACAGGAAAATTTTGGAATAGGCACATGATGAAAGTGGAAGGATGCCAAGAATAGAGGATACAAAGATTCTGGAATAGTCCTGGAGTCCAAATTTGGTTTGATACCATCATTTTGAGGTAGAACTGACCAACTCATTAAAGGTAGGAAAGCCAAGACCAGGGTCAGAAAAGCATTCAGTAGGGGCCATTCAGGTTTAGGAGTATGTGGATTTGTTATTGTTTAGCATAAAAATTGACAATGATATGAGTGACAGTGGAGTCAACATAGAACAGGGAATTTTGGGGGACTGGAATTGTGCTGACAGACAGACTAGAATGAAAGAAAGGAGTCAAGGAAACTGTGTTATTATGGGAGGAAAATATAAGAGTAGCAAGTTGCTTCATGAGGGGAAATTGGCAGTTTGTGATTTTAGATGCAGAGTAGTTTTGAGGGAGGATTTGATGGGTGTTAGTCTGGAGCAAAGTGGAGAATATGATTATTAGGGTTGGTAAGTCCAGGACCTATGAAAGAATATGTTTATTGCATCACCAATATCAATGTTGAAGCCATTAAAATAATGGCTAAGGATATGGTGAGGAAAGCAAAGGAGATCCAGGTGTGAAGAAGGTGTCTAACAAGTTTTATACTCTGGTGACAGGAATGTAGAGAAGCATCCATAATACATGATGATGGTATAATAATGAAAAGAATATTAACTATAATAATAACACTAATACTATCATGCCTTCACTATACTGTACTGTATTAAGGTGCAGAGGTCCTAAGTGTCTTACAAACATTAACTTGTTCATTTATTTCCATGTCACTGTGAGGTGAGCATTATTATCCCTATTTCACAGAAGAAGTAATGGAATCTCAAAGAGATTATTTTCAGTCAATAAATAAATTATTTAGTTAATAACCTTACTACATGTGTTATGTTTTATGGTAGGCCCTGAGTATTCGAGAGTCCATTCTAATGAGGAGAAGGTATTTGCCCAAGTCACTCTGCTAGTGAATGGTAAAGCTGAGATTTGAATTTGAATTTGAATTTGATTGTAAAGCCTGATTTGTGGAAGGAAGCAAGCAATACCTCCCTTCACTGTTAATCTAGGAAGTACTTTCTGTTGAAGGAAAGAAAGAAAGAGAAGAAGTATGTGTTAGGGAAAGGCACATTTAAATTATATGTTAGAGGAGATGCCATTTGAAGAAAGCATTGAGCACTTTGTGTCAGCCTACGTATACGATGGCCGCCATCACTTCCTCCCTCCTCACACATGCAAACCATTCTCTCATTGAGCAATTGAAACTATTCTTTCACTTCTTTAAATCTGGGCTGGCCTATGACTGTTTGACCCAATACACAATAGTGGAAGTGACTCTAGAAGGCTTTTGAGGTGAGGTCATAAGAAGCGTTTCAGCTTTACCCCAGGACTCCTAGGATGCCTGTTATGGGAAAAGCCAGCTGCCAAGTCTCACTTACACTAAGACTGCCATTCAGTGAGGAAGTCCAACTAGCCATGTGGAGAAGTCCATGGAGAGGGAGTTCAAACTTGCCCTGAGTTATTCCAGGCATCCTAGCCCAGGCACCAAACGCATGAGTGAAGAAGCCTTCAGATGACTCCCTCTTCAGCCTGCATCTGCATAAGAAATCCTGAGCAAGAACTGCCTGGCTGTGCCTGTCAGCTGCCAAAACCATGAGAGAAAATACTAGATTGATGCTTTAAGCCCCTCAGTTTTGGAGCAGCAATGGCTAATTGGAACAGACTTCAAAATAGTTTGTTTTGAAAGTGTGTTCAAAGATAGGGAACTCTGTCAGTAGGATCCTCAAATACTATGAAAAAAGACTTGGGATTTAGCTAATATGTTCACATAGGAATTATTGCCAATCAATTTACTTATTAATCTCAAAAAAAAAATAAAGCACATAGGAAATGTAGTCCCTAGTTTCCAGGTTCTCGATGGGTATGAAAATGAACAACAGCCAGTGGACTGGGAAAAAGGATAGCATGATCAGATTTCTCTTTTAAAATGTTCAATCTGGTTGGCTTGTGAAAGTAAAAAAAGACAGCAGAAAGTAAATCTCAGTCTGGATGATAAATAAGCTAAGATAAATAGATAGATAATTGAACTACAGTGGTCATGTTAAGGATTAAAAAATTGAAGATTGATAAAAATTTAAAACATATAATAGGCAAATTTTAAAGATGGATTGTTCTTCATGCCATAATTCTACGGATTATAAAATTCCACAGGTTTCTACAAATTCTTCATTATTCTAGGGTTTTTTTCTCAATTAAGCTTGACTAAAGGGAAATATTCTGAAGACAATAAATATTGTATAAATTATCAGAGAAGGCAAATAATTCCTTTTATTTTTACTTAATGATATTTGAATGTTGTAATATCATTAAAAACTAAATCACACAGAAATGTGATATTATTAAAAATGTTATTAACCTTGTGGAACATAAATACCTGCATCTCATGCCAAAAAAGTGAGTAAAATCCATTTAGCACTTTAGATTTAGATTATCTGGCTGCCACCCAATTAAAGAGCGAATTACATCTTTATATTTCCATTTTGCAAATAATCTATACAATAACTCCTAAGAGTTTGTCTTTATGAAGTAATAAAACAAAACTATTGTTGCATGGGAATTTTACTATTAAATGATTAAATGTGTCTTTCAGTATGTATTTACCCCTGAAAAACTGATACAAGCAATGGAATTGAAGCCTCCATAGATAGTTTATATTATGTCAATAAGTATGAGAATGGACATACTTTCCTTTTTATTTTACATATGTTAAAGGATTTAAAGTAAAAGATTGCAAATGAAGCCATCCTTCTAATTTTAGAGGACTAGAATGCCATTCTACAGCATTTTTAAGTCCCAGGTTGGCACATTCTCTTCACTATCTTATAGTCACTTTTTCCCTTGTAGATCAATACCGGAGAGATCTGGTGATGAGAAATATTTACTGTGATAAGGTCTAGGACAGAATGAAACAGGCAACCTCCAAATGACCTCCTTCTGCATTAATATCAGAATTTCAATGAACAGAGTCTCATTTATTTATTAAAATGTTCCTAGATAATTACAATAAAAATAGAATTCCCGTCATGCCATTAATCAGAAGGCTCCTGAGAGTAGGAAGAGCTTTACTGAGAGAAAAGGGAATGGAGTGGAGTTGATGGGGGAACTTGGGCAGCAAAAGCAATTATAATTTCTTCATAATTTTATTACTCGCCATGGGATATCATAAGGTAGAATGACACACCATGACTCTTCGGGGGCAGGTATTTTTAGGAGTAAAATGTTGGAATAGGTCAACATAGAATTAGAAGTTTGGCAGTTATGTGTGACAGGCAGACCCCAGAGGCTAGATCTATAACCTAAATAAAAACAATGAGCGAGATGAGTAACAAACTCTGACACCTCGGTGGTTTAACACTGCAACTCACGCTGCATGTACAATTCAGGTCAAGCTACTCTCCAGGTTCCTTCTCCATGTGTGTCGGCAATCCAGGTTTTTTCCATTCCATGGCTTAAAGACCTCATCATCTTCACAATTACTGTGGCAGAGGAAGAGAGAATGTGGAAAACTCTCAACTGCCCTATGTCACTTCCTGGTGGCACACAGGATTTCCATTCACAGCTCATAACACATGGGTCATTTCTGAGTTTGTACTTCTTGTTTTTTTTTTTTTTTCTTTCCTGACAATGGGATTTTCTTTCCTTGCCATTTTTCCTCATAAATTTTAATTGAATACTAAATATCATATATATATGTAACAGTAAATATTGATATAAATAATATGTGTGCTTGGAAATGGGCACTATTTCTGTTCTGCCAGGCTATAGTAAAGGAGTTAAGTCAATGTTGTGAGAGATTGAGCTGTATTTGGGATTTGCTATTGCTATGGTTACCACTAGTGCACCACAGGCTTTAAATTCCTCTAGGATTGTTCTGTGTTTAAGGTTGGGCCTGGGGTGCTGGGTTTTTTTCTCAGTGTCCTTGATCTACTCTTAGTTTTCAGCTATCCCTGCATACCTGTGCCACCGAAGAAGTTGTTCAGAACACCCCTGCGCTTCTCCCAGCTGCTGTCACCTGCTACTCTGATCTTGCCAGGCTGGGAATGGAGAGCTTTCAGTTATCCTAGTCCAGTGTCAGTCTTAGGAAAGCCCTGCCTGTGTGCCTAGGCTTTGGAGGTGAGAACTTTTCAATGTACCTTCCCCTTCTACTTATGGCAGCCAAACTCCGACTTGTGTCTGTCGGTGTCTTAGTGGGAGAGCGGTCCCTGCCCCTACCCCAATAGTAAGAGACCTCTAATACTGTTGATCTAGGAAGATGGACTGTTCCCTTTCCTTCTCCCCAGAGTATTGGGCTTTGCTGCTTCTGCTCTTCCCCAGCTGAAATGGGTATTCACCTCAACCTGGAGGTGAGAGGATTGGATCTCCCACCCCGAGTGGCTTGAGGCTTAGTTCCATGTTTGGGGATGGTGTGTGTCAGGGTACAGGGCTTTATGCCTTCCTGCAGCAGTAGACATTCCTCTCCTGCTGCTCTATATCATGAATGGAAGCTTTCTCTGATGTTCTACCCCATCCTCAATCTTTCCCACGGGCACTAAGTGAAGGTTTACAGAAAAGAGGCAGCAACTGAGTGCAGACTCCTCATGTATCTGAGGCTCCCAGTGGTTCCCTGTTGCTGTGATAGCCCATGGGAGGTTTTATAGCCAGGCATTTAATTTTAGTTGATTTCTAATTACTCACTGATGGTGGCTAATCCCTCTTGCGTCTATACTCTGACACCGGTGAGCTTATCTGCACAGACTGACTCTCCTTTGAGGTGCCTGCCCTTTCTTTGTTGTCCCACAATCTCAGATCTCCGATAAGATAAAAAAACTTCTGACGTTATAGTTTGTGTGCTTCCCCCGCCCCCCATCATTGTTAGTGTAAGAGTGATGGATGCTCTTTCCAGGTTTCTACTTTCCGGGCAAAAATGGAATTCCTCCCAGGATTACTTTTTAATTAAATATTTCGCAATCTTATGTAGATTTAAAAAATTCAACACAGGCTAACATAAAAATCTTATAATAAGTGGCTACTCAGAGAACTCTGGGGGAAAAACTAAACCTTGGAATTTCTTAGCAAGCGCCCTGTTCACTTATTGCCTGGCCTCCACATTGCTACGCATTGCTCATTCTCCTCTGTTCCAGTCTTGTCCTCCCAGTTCACACCATGTCCCACCACCTACTTACGGGAATTCACAGCCATCTGGAATCTTGACATATTTTTGATAATGTGGCCCACTGACTCTGGACCCTGTAGAAAAAATCTCTTTAAGAAGTAACTTCTTCCCAGTGTTACTGACAGTAGGCCCATCAACTACCTTAAGGAGTATTCACTTTCATGCACACGAATGTCTTCTGCTCCTGTGAGGAAAATTGCAATACTACTAAAATCTGTTTCCCAAAGTCTGGTTGATTAATTTTTAAGCCATGTATTTAACACCATTTTGAAAACAAAGCTACTTTACGTTTTCTTGTTAATGCCTAATGTTCCAGTTCTCTTCACGATCTTTCTTCCATCTCAAGATAATGAGAAGACAGAGCCTACATCTACCTCTGACAGTAATTCAGTCTAAACAATTAATCTTCTGTGTGATAGCACTGGAACAATAACAAACACTACACACCACACACACTCCTGTGCAAACACAAACACTCATATACCACCTCAATTAAAATCTAACAATTAAAATTTTTAGGAGATATATATGTGTGTATATATGCATAGATAAATATTAATATATCAAAAAATAAATTTAACCTCTAGGACACAATTTTGATTAAAATTCACATATTTTATTTTTTTCAAAATCTTGGTCAGTAGTTTCATTTGCATTTTGTCACTGAACTTTCCTTAGAATCTGACTTAGAGTTATATAATTTAAGAGGCTCACTAAGGCAGCCTGTACCATACTCCCTATCCTTTGGTAAAAGTAGTCCTGTGTTTCAAAGGCAAGTCAGAATTTCCAAATTAAAGGAGATATTTACATAGTTTCTAAAAAAAATTAAATCCTGCCTTCAAAGAGAACTACATTACATTTCTGGCAAGGTTAAACCTGACATAATTTATTTGGATCTACTGTTTATAAGAGAAAACAGTATTAGGAAAGTTTTTAGACTATAATGAAAAAATGGGTTCTATGGAGTCTATTTTTCTCCAAAATTACATTGTGTTTGGCACTTCTGAGTTGCAACCTCCTCGTGTAATCACCTTTTTCATTTTCTCACATTGACACTTCTAAGAATCAAGCCATAACTCTGTTCTCACACCTTCATCACAAATTACAGTAAAAGTTCTGTCATGGTGAGAATTCCCATACCAAGATGAACTATGGCATTTCACAGCCTGAAGAAAGGGCACTTTCAAAATCTTCTGGGAAGATGTTATAAAATATGTTTCTTGGGAGACAGAGAAGCAGGATTACTTTGCATTCTAGATTTACAGCATCATGAATGTATGTTAACCTTAGACAGCAGTTAAACAAGACCTAATTTTCAAAGAATTTTCATAGCATAATGATATATCCATAAATATGAAGTTATGAGGAAAACATTGTAATATATAGTTTGTATACTATAATTATGGAATATTTCAAACATACAGAAATTACATAAAATAGTATACCAGACCCTTTGTCATTACATTGAGATTTAAAAGATGTTACTATTTTTAAAAGTTTGCTTCACACCTTTTTCTTTTTTAATTTTAAGAAAATAAATTTATAACAATGCAGTGCCAGCATAATCTTTTTCCCAACATCTACATAAATGCCACTCTGAAGTTGTCTAAATGAATCCCATATGTTTTTGTATCTCTACTATATATGTAGATATGCATAAAAATGTACAGACTGTTATTTTTCATAATTAAATTTCAAATTAATGGCAACTTATAGTTCCAATCACTTTACACGTTATTTTTAAGATTAAATCTAATGTTTTAAGTTTCATCAATGTTGATACAAGTAAAAGTGTTTTTCATTCATTTTAACTGCTATAGAGTATAACAAGCACAAAAAAAATGATTGATCCATTCATTTACTGAGTTATATTTATTGTAGTTTTTCACTGTTATAATCCCTACTAAGTTAAAATCTTTGTAAACGTCTCAAGCACAAGAGTGAGAGTGACTCAAAGGTAAACATTTTAAAGTAAAATTGCTAGCATAGGCACATTTTTGGTGTAGTAAATATTATTAAAATACTAAAATGTATTAAAATATACTTTATCTAAAATAT
>CAUYRT010063427.1:0-22932 GCA_963574885.1 Lepilemur ruficaudatus | reverse complement strand
CCAATTAATTTGTTTCTATTATTAGTAGAGACGGGGTCTCACTCTTGCTCAGGCTGGTTTCGAACTCCTGACCTTGAGCAATCCACCCGCCTCGGCCTCCCAGAGTGCTAGGATTACAGGCTTGAGCCACCGCGCCCGGCCATAATAGCTGTTTTTAAAGTCCTTATTTGTTAGTGGTATCATCTTTGCCATTTCCAGCTCTGTTTCTATTGACCAATTTATTTTTCCTGGGTATGGAAGCAGCACATTTTCCCTGTTTCCTTACATGTCTAATAATTTTTTATTGGATCCTAGACATAGTGGTTGTTTCATTGTTGAGTGTCTGGATTTTGTGTCTTACCTTAAGGAGTCTTGAACTTTGGGATGACAGTTATGTTTCTTGCACATCAGCCTGTGCCTTTCAAGGCTTGTTTTTAAGGTTTATTAGATAAGATCTAGAGCAGCATTTATTCTAGGACTAGTTTATTCCTACTGCTGAGGTGTGACTCTTCCTGGGGCCTCTATTGGATGCCCTAGATTTTACACAAGGTTTCTCTACTCTGGCTGGTGGGAAATTGCATGTCTACCATGCTTGTGAGGACTCTGGGAATTTAAGCTTACGGTTTCTTGGTAGTTCTTGCCTAGACTTGCAGAGTTTCACGCTATGTATGTGTAGCTTAGTATTCAGCAATGCAGTCAAGAGGATTCCTATGCAGATATCTGGAACTCTTTTTTTTTATGTGTTACTCCTTCCTTTCCAGAACTTTGCCCTGCAAATTTCAGCCACCTCAGTCCCCCAAACTCCAATGTCTTTCTTACTAACTCAAGGAGACCACTATGTGATTCTGGGGTTTCCTATTCCCACATCATGCCCCAGAATGTGCCTCCAAGCAGAAACCAAGGGTCATAATAGACCTCACCTCATTTGTTCCCCTTCTCTCAGAAATCACAGTCCTGCACTGCCTGTTGTCCAATGTCTAAAAACAGCTGTTTTGTGTATTTTGGTCAGTTTTCTGTTTTTTTTTTTTTTTTCATGGTAGGAGAAAAGGCCTGATACAAGTTACTCCAATGTGGGTAGGAGCAGAAGTTGCAGTAGGGGCTTTTAAGCAGGGGAGAGACAGATCATATTTGTTTTTAAGGAAAAGCTGATGGCCACCTGATTGTCTCTTAGATGAACCAGGGGTAAATACTGAGGCAGGAAGACAAATTAGGAGGTTATTTAAGTTGTCTATGAATGAGCTGATGGTGGTCTTCACTAAAGGAGGGGCAGTACGACTGTAGAGAGGTGAAAACATTTGAGAGCTGTATTGGAAGTGGGATTGACAAGACTTGCTGATAGATTGGATGTGGGTGATGGGTGATGTAAAGGGCAGCATTCAGGATGATCCCTAGTTTTCTGGCTTGCACAATTAGAGGGATGATAGGGCCATTCACTGAGATGGGGAAGACTGGGGCAGGAGAAGATTTTTTTTTCTTTTTGTGGAGGGGTGGTGTTTATTTGGCAGATGGGTAGAGGGGAGATGGTGAGGTTGGTTGTGGACATGTGGAATTTGAGGTGCCTGTGAGCCATCCAGGTAGAGAGGGCAGCTAGATATGTAGGTCTGGGGTTCAGAGGAGAGATGGAGCTAAAGAAATGAATGTAGAATTTACGGCATGTAAATGATAATTGAAGCCATGGGTGTGAGTGAGACTGTCCAGAGAGAGGGTGTCCAATGAGAGAAGAAGGTGGCCCAGGACAGAGTGAATGTCCTCATTTAGCAGCAGAGAGCTGGGTGCTGAGCGAACGGGCCGTAGTATAGGGAAGTTGCAACGGGGGAAAAATAGGGCAGAGTGGGAGCCCTGCTGGTCCTTGTCCATGGAGAATAGGCCCTGGGAGGGACTGCCTGGAGGCACAGGCCCCTGGGTGGGAGTGGGCGGTGCTGGAAGTGAAGCCACAAAGCAGTAGGGCACACACTGCTGACTTCACTGTTCTCTTTCCTTGCCCTCCCTGTCTCACCTCCAGGCACAACCACCAACACTATTAAAAAGAAAAGGGAAAACAGGGCAAAACAAAGGCATAATAGACGTGGAAATAGTTTCTAAACCCCAAAGAGAAAACCTCAACTCGTATTTTGGAGGCAAAGGCAGCAGTTGCCACTCTGTCTCCAGTGGCTGGCATTGTCAACTTGGCCCTGCGCCCTGCAGCTGGGCCTCGAGGGCTGGCCACACTCCAACCAGCCCACACATCTTCACCCCCACGTCTGGTACTGGGAACCGTGCCAGGGCCTCCTCAGGCAGCCAACCATGTGGCCAGGCCCTGGGAGCAGAGTAGGAGGACCCTGGAGCGACTGGGATAGACAGGAAAAGGCAGGAAGCAGATAGTTCTGTGCAGTGGTGGTACGGAGGCCTGGAGCCCACCACCCTCAGTGGCATCCCTTACTATTCTTGCCTGAGCTCTCCTGCTTCTTAGAACTAGTGAATTAACAATGATGTTACCACTCAGGTCTGACTTGAATTAATTCCCTGTGGCATCTTCCTCTCCAAGTGGATCCTGTCTGTCTCCCCGGTGGGCTGGGAGATCCCCCAGGCCAGGAACCTGCCACAATTGCTGTTTGCTTGATTTCTCTACAGTATCCTCACGGCCATCAGTTTTCCTGTCAGCGCAGATACGTGGCACACAACTGACTTTTGACGTACTACAGAGTTCCCTTTACGTGTGAGGCCTCTGCAGCATGTGCAATAGGATCTACTTCCCCAAATTTACTTTGCACTCAACTACTCAAGGACACAGCTCTTGGGTAAAATGAGGTACATCTGGATTTCTTTTATGCATTAAAATGAATAAATATCTGGACATGTTGGGGGAGAATTTTCTGAGACTTTTTGCTTGAGGGAAATGGAGACACCTGAGTTGAGGGGTGAGCTGGTGCATGTTCTCCTCAGCAGGATGGGAACCGTGTGAAGCTGGGACCCCTTCTAGGCCATGAAAAAGGAGCCCATGCTCAGCCACTTCCACAGATCTGGGAAAATGATGCTCTCTTGCCTGTGGGTAGCGGCCCTTCAGGGCTGCAGCGGGCATACGTATCCGTTAGGCTGCTCGTCCTGATCCACAGGGTCTTCGCCTTCTAGGTCAACTTGGGTCCTCTGAGAAGCGCACATCCAGATGGGACTAAATGTGCGGGAGATTTATGGGGGGAAACCTGCGAAGGATGCAGGGATGGAAGCAGGAGCACCTTCAGGCTGTGGTGCAGGACTGACGTCTATGAACGGAGAGGGGCAAGGGAGGAGGCTGGGACAGGAAGAGTCCTGCGCTACAGTGCAGGCTTGAAGAAGTCTGGCCAGACTCATGGGAGATCCCTGGGCAAGGGTTGTCTGTTGGAGGAGTCCGATGTCAGGCAGGAATGGGCTGAGACTCGTATCCCTGCCAGGCTTAGTCACTGGCTGGCAGCAGCCTTTGGTGAACACCACCACAGATCCTAAAGCGTAGCAGCTGGGGCTTTCAGTTAACTCTGCTCCCTGCAGAAGGTTCTCTTGAAGGGGGACCTGAGCAGTGCGTCTCCATGCTCACCTCACCATCCCTGCAGCCTCCTGGGAACTCTACCTTCCCACTTTGCCTGAGACCAGTCCTCAGGTCTGATGTGCTGTTCTCAAGGCAATTGTTTCTCTTTCTCTTTCCAGCTGAACCCTAGACCAGACAATCTTCCTGAGCCTCATCAAGCTCTGCAGTAGGGCCCTGGCGCCCAGGGGCCCACCTTGCTCGAGTGTTCCCTTGGAGCAGGCAGGTTGTGGGGGCAGCCTGGAAGGGGCTGTGGGCTTTGATTCCCCTACTGTTCAGCTGGTCAGTGCAGGGGTGGAGATGTTAATGATAGCCCCCAAAGGAAGGATGCTGTTGCTTCTCTTCCTGGTCTGCTCCCTCTGCTCTGAGGCTGACCTGGAAACCACCTCCTCTTCCCCTTGGCCTCCAAGGAAACATCAGTGTGGTTCTTTGTGGATGTATAGATGAGCAGCTCCCTGTGAGCTCTCAACCAACCTGTGTTGCTTACGGTGAGGAAAAGGGTAAAGTGATGGGGGTGGGTAGTGGGCAGGTGGCCAGGGCCAGTGGAGCCACCTCCAGCCAGCATCCTGGGAGAAAATATTTCCTGTGGATGGGTGGCACAACACCCATCCACTGGCCTCACTGGTGGCTCCTCATGGCCAAGTACTAGCTCTGCTTTGGTATTGTGCTTGTAGCACCTCATCTAAAGCCTGGGACACAGTGGGTGTCCTATATGTGATGGTTGAACAAGTGCCTTCTCTCTTTTTTTGAATAATTGTTTTATTGGTTTGTACTATTATCACTGTTAAATATTTAATCTTTCATGAAGATATTATTTTTGCATGGGTTGTAAATTTTTTTCCTTTTTTTTTTTAATTTCAGCATATCATGGGGGCACAAATGTTTAGGTTACGTGCATTGCCTTTCCTCCCCAGCAAGTGCCTTCTCTTGGCATCCCCTCTGAGGGCTCCCCTTTGCCCTCCACTAAAATGTCAAGTTCACGAGGGCTGGAACTTTGCTTTTTTGCTGCAATGTCCTAGCTCACAGCCTGGCACATAGTAGGCACCTGGCAAATACTTGCTGGATGGATGAATAGGTGTCCATTGGGAGCAAGAGCCCAGTTCACAGGAACACAAGAAGGTGGAAAGGGTAGGCCCTGCCCACGAGAGCTCCCAGCCTGACAAGGAGACACAGCCCTTCAAGCAGCAGATGGGGAGCCAGGACTTACTCTGCCAAGTAGCTAGCCATAGGACCCATTTAAAAGAAAGCTAAGAGCAAGAACATAGCTGGCTGCAGCTGGCTGGAGAAGGCCTCAGTATTGAGGGCCTTGGAATGATGGAGGTGACAAGAACCGGCTACCCATTTCCTTTCTAGGCTTCCTATTTATGAGGAACACATGTTCTGAACCAGAACTCTGGACACAAGGCCTGACCAAGGCACTAGATGTGCGAAAGTGGGGCTGGCTTGGAAAATCCAACAGGATGCTTTCTCATCTCAGGCTGAAACTGCTCATGGTAAGAAACAGTCCAGATGGAGGCCAGTCTCTTGGCTGGAGTCTGGGCCAAGTTCTCAGACAATAGGTCTCACCAGTGGGTCAATTTCTTGCTAGAGATTGGAATAGCTCAAGTGTATAAAGGAAGGAGAAAGACTTGCTGCCCAAAGACTTCTTGGACCTATAAGAGAGCAGCAGCCTACTCCCTGCACCCGGTTCAGCCTGGGCACCCCCTGCAGGCTCCTCCACCATGGCACCAGACCCCTCCACGTCCTTTAGTCTTGACCCAACAAGAGAGAACATCTTATCCATTCCTGGATTGCTTGTGGATTTCTAGCTTGAGATGGCAACTACTGAGAGGGCAGGTTCCAAGTGTCTGTCATTCCTTGGGGCAGACTGTCCTGTGCAACTTCTAATTCAGTCGTGGTCAGAATTGAGAGAGAAGAAACAGTACACCAGTATCATTCCCAGGAGATGCCTTTCGGTTGTTTTCCCTACAGTGGGATTCCTGAGCCTTTCACATTTCACAGGGCTGGGGGCTCAGGCTGAGGCCAGGATTATGGTTCCATCAGGGTTCAGGCCATGGCTAGGGCTAGAATGAAGGAAAGTGGTCCACACTGGGATGGAACCCACAGTGTTGGCCCCTACTGGGCTATAACAACCAAAGTTAACCAGCCTGGGCATTTAGATATAGTCTGTTACTCCCAATGACACACTAGGACTTGTTTTATGAGTCTTTGAGGAAAAGCTCAAAGTTCAAAATTTTAGTGCTAGCTAAAGGTATGGCCATCTCCATGAATGCAGGAGTTATGAATGGAGTCAGAGATTCAACCGTGATTGGCCATTAACTTGGCAGTGCCTGTTCTTTTAGCAAGTGAGGCTTGGCAGAGAGCAGTGTTTGGAGGGAGTAGTTATTTTGCAGTTGAACAGAGGATGGGTTGGTCTGCAGCCCGAAGGAGGGCAGACTGTGAGGGGAAGGGATGGGAAGAACGCTAGATGAGGGCTCCAGCAGTGCAGTCATCGGTTTCCTCCTCCTCCTCTTCCTCTTGGCTGATGCTGTGTACTGAGAACTGTGCTTATTGCTTCATAAGCATGATCTTATTTTGTCTTCAGGACACCCTCTGAGAAAGGACTAATATGCCATCTTACAGATGAGGAAACTGAGGCTGAAAGGAGTTAGACAACTGGTCTAAAGGTTCATAACAGGGGATAGGAGTTGGACCTAGGTCTGTCTGACTCCAGAGATTTTATCACTGCCATGTTTTGCTGACACTAGCTTTTCCTTGGCTTGCTGGGGGAACTTCCTAGGAGACAAGTGGACACCAGAGGTCTTGGTACCCCCGACACAAAACTGTCACAAACCGTGACTCATCCATAACACCCTTCCTGTCCAGTGCACTGAAAGCTCTGCTCGCCCTCAACTCCTCGGTCTTGCTGGGCCTCCTTGGAGCTTCCTTGGGCCCACATGGGCAGGAGCTTGCTCCTTGGTCCATGTGCTGTCTCTACAGACTCACCTCCGAATGACTGGGCCAGGGCCCCCCACCCCAATGCCCTGATGCATCCCGCCCCTGTTTCCCTTAGCCCTGCTGCTTCCCGAAGCCCTCCCACCTCCTGATAACTGTGGAGAGAATTTGACAGTGTGCACATGCAGTTAGCTGGCCCCTGTCCAGGCTGCATTTCACATGGTTATTTCCTCACCAAATTTCTAGCCTCCTGGGCCCCCTGGAGACCCTATCTCCGTCTTGGCTGATTCTGAGCAGTTGGTTTTAGCTCATCTGTAGATTTCATTAGTGTGCTGTTTCCTGGCATCTTACAAAGTTTTAAATGAAGCCATTCCTGGAGACAGAGCCTGGGGTTGGTCACTCGGGTTGGTCAGAGTGTGGTGCCATTGAAGCCGAGCATGTGGACCCCAGGCCACATCGGGCCCAGTGAGCTGGGCTGGGCTACCAACCACAGACTGAGGCTGAGCCCAGACCCCATTTCAGATTGAACCTGAATCCTATGCACAGGCTACTCTGGGGCCTAAACTGTGGGGTGGCAGTGGACACGGAATGCCACACTTGCAAACTAGCTAAGGTTCTTGCAAAGACACGGGCTTAGAAGTTTGCCCCAGGTGTCTGCTACTCATTCACCTGGCTGCCATCCTCATCACAGGCTTTAACTCAGGCCTGGGCCTTCCTGCGACGGAAAAGTGGGGTAGTGACCATGTGTGGCAGTAGGTGTGTACAAACCCCTCTTCCTGCCCTTTTACTGGCCTCTGGCTCTGGCCGTAGTGTTACGGTGTCTCGTGGGGGGAGATGGTCTTTGCCACCAGGGTTCTACTGGGGCTTTGTCCTCCACTCCTTCCCCTTTTCCCAGCTGAACTGACCCCAACTGGCCCCTGAAAGAATATGGATGGCTGACCTGGAGTGTTAATGGCTTCTCTGATTGGGAAGGGTCACATTTGACTCATTTCCAAGACAGCACAGAAAAGCGGTACCAAAACATGGAGACTGTGATGCCCTCTATGCCCCAGGATGTTGTCCCAGCTCTCTCTGTCCCAGTGGTGGATATGGCTGGGCTGGCACTGAGCTGTCACATGCTCTCTCCTGGGCTGTATGTGTCAATTTACAAGGCTCTTAAGGGTGAAGCCTGTAGCTAGAAAACAGTAGAAACCACACTGGGTGGTTGAGGGCTGAGTCCACGCTATTGCCCTCATTAGTCCAGAGTTCTCCTTTAACCAATCAAAGGGGCCCTGAGCTCTGGGATGTTTTATGTATACACGCGCGCACACACACACACACACACGCACACACATTGCAGCCTCTGCAAGTGTGTAGACTCTGCCTTATATTCTGGGTATTATTTTTCTCTACCTCCTCCCTCTGCTGAGTATAAGGGAGACAGACAGCAGAGGCCACGGGTAATCCCATCATGGGCCAATCAGCCTCCTCCTCTGCCCCTCTGTGGTGCATGGGTGCTGCATCGCCCAACTCTGGGGGATGAGGGGACAGCCATGTGCAGCACAATGGGCATCCCCAGCCCAGCGGGCCTTTGCAGCTGCCACGCCAGCTATGCCTGGCCCAAGTTAATGAAATGGGCCCCTCTGGAATTTGGGTTGTCATCTGAAGCCCAAGGTAGGCGTGGCAGCAGAGCACTGGTCTCCATTTACAGACCCTTCTCTAATGTTCTATTTGGTCAAACGTCTCCCAGCATCCCTCTCAGCATCCTGTGTGTCACAGTCAGCAAAGCTCATAAGCTGGTCATACTTCTAAGCTCCCTCTCTACCAAAGGCAACTGTAAAGCAAATGGAATTGAAATCTGATCACATTCTCAGTTTGATTCAGTTCTGTGTGATTCAATAAACATTTACTGGAGGAGCCACTGCTCTGGGCCAGGCCTTGTGCCAGCACTAGGTACAAAGATATGCCTTGGTTCCTGTCTTCAGGGGCCTTACAGTTGAGTTTGAGAGATAGGTAGGAGGCATAGAGACCATCTCAGTCCAGCATAGTAAGGACACCAATGGAAGCCCAGTGACTAGAGCCCAGAGGAGGAAGGAAGTAACTGTGCAGGGGCGTATAGACAGAAAGAGAGATCAGGGAAGTTGCAATGGTCTGAATACTTGTAGTCCTCCACAATTCATCTGTTGAAATCCTAACCCCCAGGATGATGGTATTAGGAGGTGGGGCCTCTGGGAGGTGATTAGGTCATGAATGTGGATCCCTCAAGATGGGATTAGAGCTTTTAGAAGAGACAGGAGAGACTTTTATCTCCTTCTCTCTCTCTCTGTCTCTGTCTCTCTGTGTGTCTCTCTTTCTCTCTCCTCTTTGCCATGTGAGGATATGACAAGAAGATGGCCATCTCTAAGCCAGGAAGCAGGCCCTCACCAGGAACTGGACCATGATGGTGCCCTGACCTTGGACTTCCAGCCTCCAGAACAATGAGAAATAAATATTTGCTTAAATCGCCCAGTGTATGGCATTCTGTTCAGCCTGAACAGACTGAGACAGAAGTCTCCACAAAACTAGGTGATTCCTGGTCAGGGGTTTGAAGGGCTAATAGTTTCCTCAGAAGGACTAATTAAGGAGAGCAATGCAGGGCAATGGAGTGACACAAGCAAAGGTGTGAAAGGGAGAGTGGCCAGGTGGGAACTGCAACTATTTCAGCATAGCTGTTTGCCTTTTGCCTCCCAGTGTGCGGCTCAGTGCCTGGTACACAGCCAATGCTCAGGAGGCACTGGGTGACTGAGTGCACCTCCTTGCTCCCAGGGCATCGTGTGCATCCGTAGGAGTTCTGGCTGTCTTGCTGGACTGCAGGATGGTCAAGGGTGGGTCTGTGAGAGAGAAATGAGCACATCAGATGACACATAGGGTCAGGCAAGGAACTGGTTTAGAACCCAGGTCTCGTGACTCGCAGCCCAATGCTCTTTTCACTCCACCTACTCTCCTCTCAGTCCACATGGGACTCTCCCTCCCCTGAACCCCTTGAGCGCTTACATTCAGAGCCACGCCCTGTCACACTGATGCCCCAGCTCTCTGGTACTGTACACGGGTTGTTTCCAGTGTGTTCTACTGGTCTCTCTGACTGGACTGAGACTGGGGCTTCTTCTTTTTTGCATTTTCTACAGTGAATGGTAAGTGTTCCAATAAAAAGAGCAAGAATTAAAGAAATGTAAAAAAGCTCTCTTTCCTTCCTTGTCCAGGAGCATGGTGGTGGACTCACTTCTCAAGGGGTGGCTTCCTCGAATTTAGTGGTTCAAACCCTCTCTGCATACACACCTGTGGCCCTGCCCACACAGCATGCAGGGAAATCAGTGTGGTAAAGAACCTACACCATTCCTTCCCTTGGGGAACTCACTGCCTGGAAAGAAAGAAAAAATGGCTCCAAATGTGGCAGAAGCATGGATCTCTCTTTTTGTGAATAAGTGTGTTCCTGAAATGTGTGTAGGAGTGGAATCCTATATCTGATTCGCTGGGAAAAATCACTAGTTGAGGAAATCCTACAGTGACATTTTGGAAACTGATGATATTGAATCATTTATTTATTTTGTTTCTCCATGACATCTTTTACTCATTTTAGTTGATATCTACTCAGTTATCAATTATCTAAGAAAAATCCATTCATCCCAATAAATTCATCCATCCCAGTAAATACTCACACAGAGTGAATAAAAACTGACTTATAAAAAGGAATACAAGTATTTTATTTGCAGTAATTTTTTTTTTTTGAGACAGAGTCTCACTCTGTTGCCTGGGCTAGCGTGCCATGGCATCAGCCTAGCTCACAGCAACCTCAAACTCCTGGGTTCAAGCAATCCTACTGCCTCAGCCTCCCGAGTAGCTGGGACTACAGGCATGTGCCACCATGCCCGGCTAAGTTTTTTCTATATATTTTTAGTTGGCCAATTAATTTCTTTCTATTTATAGTAGAGATGGGGGTCTCGCTCTTGCTCAGGCTGGTCTCGAACTCCTGACCTTGAGCTATCCACCCGCCTCGGCCTCCCAGAGTGCTAGGATTACAGGCGTGAGCCACCGTGCCTGGTCCAGTAAATTCTTTTTTAAACTGAAGAATCATCCCCTAATGGACCCGCTGTGTTATAGCTGGAGGAGAAGCTGCGTACGAATGAAAGTGGTTCTTCTTGCTGTTCTCATCTAACAGATGGTGACAGAAGTGTAATTTAGACTTGTATTTAAATCTCGCTGGGACATACTACCTAGTTTCTCCTATGGGATGCACAGAGCCCAGTGAATCAGACAGACTGTGTTTGAAACCCACGTCTGCCACTTTCTGAGTGAAGCTTGGGCAAGTGACGTAGCTTTTCTGGCCCTCAGTTTCTTTGGCTCTAGAATGGGGATAATCATACCTCAGAAGATATTAGGTAGACAAAGGTGCCACTGAATGTCAGGAGTGTGGGGAGACTGAACTAGGTGAAGGTAGGGACAGTGAGAGAGGGAAGTATCCTCTTCCTAAGGTGACCCTGAAGCACAAGTCACGTTACTCTAGGAGCGACTTCTCCCCACCATGCACCCACAGTGGAAACTATTTTATTGATGTGAAGGTGGGCCTGAGAGTGGTGGCCAAGGGGCCTGTGGGTTTCAGCAGGCCATTGACAGATTCTTCTTTGACACCCCTATGGACAAGGTGTCCACCAGGGATGGATGGCAGTCATAATCACAACTGTAAGCGAGAGCTTGTTTGGGTAGCTCATGCCTCAAAATAAGCCAGCGGGAGACACAGATGACATGCAAATCCTGGAAGCTTTCTGTAGCAGATGATGACAATCTCCCTCCCTCCCCTGTCTCCTGGGCCTAGCTGAGGTCTCCTGCAGCTGCAGGAGAAGGCTGTTTCCAGCCTGTCCATTACTTCTCACCTCCAGCGCCTGCAGCTTCTCTGCTAGATGGAGGGCTTTCTGCAGTGCTGAACACAAGAACCAGGATGTGGAGGAGCTGACACCTCGAGGGTAACCTGCAACTGTTGGGGGATGGGAATCAGTGGGCAAATGCCCTAGCCCTCCTATGGGACAATTCTGAATAGTGTCCCCAGAGTTTCTCGGTGTCTCCCAGCAGGATGGAGGCCTAGTTGCCCCAGGGGTAACCTGCTCTTTAATATGGCACTTCACTGGCTTCTCTCCCTTTTCTCACTTCCCCTGCTTCTGCCTTGTTCCTTGTTTTCTGGTGTGCTGTTGAGGGGAGGTCCCAAACAAAAACACTTTTTCTTTCTTCTACAATTCATTCAGGATCCAGGTGTGGGGAAACAGGCTCGTGAGAAAAGCCCATTACAAAAGAAATGTAATCACCCTACTGACATCTGTTTTCAAAGTACTTTCTTTCACCTACATCCTTGTTATTCAAAGCAAGACAATCAGCAAGGGCATCACCTGGGAGCCTTTGAGAAATGCAGACCTACCCCAGGTTGGCTGGACCCTAATCTGCATTTTAACAAGATTCCCAGGTGCTTCATGTGCATGCTACAGATTGAAAAGCTACCTGAGCGTCCTGGCCCTCATGAGGGTCCTCTGAGAAGGTATTGCGATTAATAATGGGAATACTGTTCCCTCCAAATGCATGTCCACCCAAAACGTCAGTGTGACCTTATTTGGACATAAGGTCTTTGCAGATGGAATTAGTTAAAAGGAAGTCATACTGGAGTAGGGTGGGCCCTAAATTCAATGACTAATGTCCTCACAAGAAGACAGGACACACACAGAGAAGAAGGCCATGTGACCGAGATTGGAGTTACGCTGCTAGAAGCCAAAGAACACCAGAAGCCACTAGAGCCTTTGGAGGGAATGTGGTCCTGCTGACACCTTGATTTTGGACTTTTAGCTTCCAGAACTGAAGAAAACCTTTTGGTTGTTTTAAGCCACCCAGTTTGCAGTACTTTTTTTATGGCAGCCCTAGGAAACGAATATATCATATTCCCAATTTCACAGCCCATAAGTGGCAAAGCCGGGACTTGGCCTAGGCACAGATAGTATTGCTGATTAAACACCCAGCGGCATTTCCAGAGCCCTGTTCTTAGCCATGTCCTGCCATGCCTATTGCTAGCCAGGATTTGGAGGCAGGCACAGGGCCACATTGCTCAGGTGTGTATATGACACGAGGCTGGGAGGGTTGGTTAACATAATGGATGGTTGAACGGAGACTTGGGAAGATTTGGACAGGTTAGAACAACGGCCCAACCAAACGATGGAACCCAACAGGGATAAGAGTACAGCTCAACACTTGGTTCCAAAAAGCAACCATACAGAAACAGAACGGGGCTTGACAGATATCCTGATGGGAAAAAAAAATACAGCACTTTGGTGAGTAGGTTTAAGTGACCTCCAGCTCTGCTGCAGCTGAGAGTGTAATGCAGTTGGTGAAAAAGGAACATTGCCTTCAGTGGCATTAATAGAAGTGGTATGCCTCCAATAAGTGGGGACAGCATCGTCAGCTTCTACTTTGTGCTGCTCATGCCACCCCTGGAGTACTGTGCCAAGGTAGGGGTACCATTTTTCAAAGAGGACACTGCAAACTAGGGAGGGTTTGGGGGGTGACCAGAATGGTGAAGACCCAGAAATGAAATAATGGTAACAGCTATCATTTTATCAAGTGCTTCCTATGTGCCCGTGACTGGGCTAAAGTGAAGTGAGTAAGACAAACACTGTCCTTGCCCTTAGGAAGCTTCCAAGTCTGCTGGGCAACGGCAGACAATAAACACCAAAACAGATAACTACATGTCTTTATTTAAAAACCTACAAGTGCTGCAGTGCAGAGGAGTGCAGGGTGCTATTACCCAGGGAAACTGACCTAGACCGGAGATCAGGGCAGGCTTCCTTGAGGAAGCAGCACTGTCGTCTTTGAGCTAATTTATGAAGGTTGACTCAGTATTACTCAGGGGACCATGGTACCTTTTAAACAACAACAAAAAAACCCAGCAGGTTCAAAGGCCCTGGGGCACATCTGGGGAACAGGGAGAAGAGTTGCATTAAGGGACATGGCTTGGTTAGACTAGAGTCCTGGAAACATGGCTTTGGCTGTGTTGTGAGAGGTGGATTGGGGGGGCAACAAGAGTGGGTGCAGGGGAGACCAGACTGGGGAGTTACCGCCATCCTGTGTCAGTTTCCTCTTGCCGCTGCAACACATGCCCACACATTTCTTGGCTTAAGGTAACATAAATATATTCTCTTATAGATCTGGAGGTCATAAAGCCAAATCAGGTCTCACTAGGCTAAAGTCAAGATGTTCCTTTCTGGAGGTGCCAGGGGAGAATCTGTTGCCTTGCATTTTCCGGCTTCTAGAGGCTGCCCGCCTTCTTTGGCTCACAATGCCTTTGCATCTTCAAAGCCAGCAGTGGCCAGTGGAGACTTTCTCACATGCATGACTCTGAATCTGACTCTTCTGCCTCCCTCTGTCACGTATAAGGACCCTCTTGATTATATTGGGCACATCTGGGTAGTCCAGGATCATTCCCTAATCTCCCTACTTTAAAGTCAGCTGATAAGCAGCCTTAATTCCCCCAGCCACATAACATACTTTCAGGTTCTGGGGATTAGGATGTGCACCTCTTTGGGAGGCTGTTATTCTGCCTACTACACACCCTGATTTACATACATTACCCCATTTAATCCCTACACCCTCTCCCCAGGAGGTTGGTACTGTTATTCCCTTTTTACAGATAGGACACTGAGGCTCACAGAGGTGACCCGCTTAAGGTCACACACGGTGGGAAGTGGGAGAGTCCAGAGTGAGACTCTAGGTTGCCTGACTCTAGATCTTGTGATCTTAACCACTACCCACTCCTACAACTTCACGTCTTACGAGGACAGTGGGAAAGGCCAGGGCATGTTTGGCCTGGGGAACTGGGCTGACATCTAGCGTGTGGTGGGCTGGCTCTTACCATCACACAGGGCTAAATTCTGTGTGACTCCAGAAGAGAGAACCAGGTTGAAACTTACAAGAAGGTAAATTCAGAGTTTTAAAGACTCAGTGTTAGAGCCAGAAGGGACTTCAGAGGTCATCTTTTCTTCTAAGGAAACTGAGGCCCAGAGAGAGGAAGTAATCTGCCCAAGACCACACAGCTTATTAGTAGCCTAATAAAGAACTTCCTAACTATTACAGTTCTTCTGACAATGGTATGGGCTGGGGTATCAAGTGAGGGGCTCCTTGTCACTGGAAGGTTTGAGCATCTAACGGGGACCGTGCACTTGGCACAGGTCTTGCTGGTCACTGTGAAGTGTGCTGCATGTAATTTTTTTTTATTAACAACAAAGCTGAAAAGTTTGTGAATGATTTTGTTGCTTTAATAAATCAGAGCAGTTCTTCCTACAATAGAATCACTCTCACTCATTTGTCCTCTGCTGAGATTTTTTTTAAGTCAGGTGTATTAAGGCATAGTTTACATACTAAAATTCACCCCTTTTACATGTACAAGTTCAGTAAGTTTTAACAAATGTATACAGTCATGTAACCACCACCACATCCAAGATACAAAACATGTCCATTACCTCCAAAAGTTCAAAAAGTTTTCTGTGCCCCTTCTTTTATAAGCTTTTTATTTTCAAATAACTATAGACTCAGAAGCAATTGCAAAAACACTACAGAGAGGTCCCATGTACCCTTCACGCAACTTTCCCCACAGGTGACATCTTACATAACTATAGTACAATATCAAAACCAGGGAAATGACATCAGAACAACACCAGGACTCCAGAACTGATTGAAATTTCACGCATTTTTCCATGCATTCATTTGTGTGTGCATGTTCGTGTGCACAGTTCCATGCAATTTCATCACATGTATGGTTTTGCATGACCACCACTGTCTAGGAACTTCCTCCCGCTTCTCTTCCTGAGCTCACCCCCTCCCTCCAGCCATCCCTAACCCTTGGCACCCGCTAATCTATTTCTGTGCCCCTTTTCATATGCTTTACTGTGAAGTGCATTTTTAACTAGAAAATAAATTGACAAATAAATTCACACTGGAAGAAATTTAAACGATTCAGATATTTTGAAAGAGCTCCTTGAGATTCCTTTCTCATTTCAGTTCTTTTACTGAAGGTAATCAGTGTTAGGGTTTGGGGTATCCTAAGCTTTTGTCTTTACAGTTGCATACAGTATACACATTACATGCATGTCTATGGTACCTGTACAAATACATAGTTGTGTATGCGTTTTTAACATGTATAGTATCATGTTTGTTTTTTCACTTAACAATATGCCTTTCACCACAAAAAATTGATAAGTAGGTGAGGTAATAGATATGTTAATTAGCTTGATTTAATCATTATGCAATTTATACATATAATGGTCCCTCAGTATCTGTGGGGCATTGGTTCCAAGACCACCCTTGGGTACCAACACCTGAGGACGCTTAAGTTTCTTATAAAAAATGGCATAGTATTAATATTTGCATCTAACCTATGCACATCACTCCCCTGGTGGGAGACACTGAGGTTGTTTTGAGTTTTTCCCTATTACACACAATGTGTGATGGCCAGCCTTTGTGCGCACGTGCAAGATGTCTCAGAAGTCGAGGGAAGTGATATGCTTTCTAGAATGGGAAGAATAGAGATGAAGGTCCAGCTGACAGAGAAGTGTCCCAAATCCTGGTGTGGCAGTGAGTCCCCACGTGATGTAATTGAGGACACATTCATTCTGGAGGCCGACATCCAACGGGCTTGACTGTTTTGGCTGTGCCTTTGAGCTCTGCGGGTTTGGGATTCTCTTGCCTAGCCAAGGTCACCTCACATGACCAGATTTGCCCCTCTGCTCTGCTAACTCCCAGGCCCACGCTCTGCGTCAGGTTCCAAGAGGTGAAAGTGTCTTTGTTTTGGGGAAGCCATGTGTAGTTTTGATGATGGCTGTTCTGACTTAGTGCTTCCTAGCCCTGGAGAGACCACATGCCACTCTTGTACAATAGGTATGATGGGGCCACAAAATAATCAAGCTCCTCCAGCAACGGGGTTGGTGATGAGTCCATTTTCTTCCAAGGAAACTAAGGCCCAGAGAGAGGAAGTAATTCACCCAAGGCCACACAGTTAATTAGTATCCTAGTAAAGAACTTTCTAACTAGGGGGCGTTGGAGCAGGGCAGGGTGGAGTTGTTAGCTCTGAATCTACCCTTTGCTCAGCCTCAGCTCCTGCCTGGGATGAGCCTTTTGTCAACTGGGAAATGGTCTCATTGCCAAGGCCTGCGGCCTGGATCCTACCACATATGTTTAGGGAACAGCTGTTGGCCAATCCTAGTTCCATAACCACACACCCACCTGCTCACCCACTACCTTGGAGCCTACTTGGTGGAGAGGAAGGAAGTGGTAGTTGAGAGAAGAAACAAATACAGTGCAAGAATTATTAACATTTTAAGAGCATTTTCTGCTCTCAGGAGGTTCTTCCCATCTCTCTTCTTATCTGTGCATCACACAGGTAAGAAGGGCAAGCTCTAGGTTTTATACTGTAAAAGTAGGGAAACTGAGGCCCACTGAGAGATTGAGGGGTTTGCCTGAGATCATGAAGGCATCAGATTAGCCAGCGAGGTGGTTCAGGGGCCCTGGCTTCCTGATTCCCAGCCAAAGGCCCTTGCCAAAGCATTTTACTGCCATCCTTCATCTGACTGCAGGGCCTTGTGCTCGGAGCCCTGTCTGCTCACATGACCACCTTGGAAGAGACACTACACTACGAATGCAGCTCTGTCCTGCCCTTTATGGCCAGGAGCCATGTCACCCTGAGGATCTGTAATCCTGGAAGAATAAGGAGGACATTTCAGCCAACATAATCCAGATGCCTCCCCTGGCCCAGATGTGAAGACTACCCATTGGTTAGACTGGCCCTGACCAAGGGTGGAGCAACTCTTTGACCTATTACACATGCAAATGTCTGCATACTTTGAATGAGGGAAAACTGCTACTTGTGGTGCTCATGAAAGCCTTTAGTGAAACTTTAAGAAAAAGGTGGCACTCCAACTGGGGCTTGAAGGCACTGGAGAAGAGAGATGGGCACCCAGGGAAGGGGGCTGGATGGCAGCCAAACTACTAAAGCAAGAAAGCAGCCTTGTCTGAATATTCACATGAGGGAACAGTGGGCAATATGATTGGTGTGGCAGGGAGTATTTTCCTACGATGGCTGCGACAATATCTCCTGTCCTGCATGCACCTGTTACTGAGACATTGACACTCCTTGATTGAGATGTAGGGTCTATGTTTTTCCCTCTAAAGCAGGGCAGGCTATGACTATGGAAGAAGTGAAGCCATGTGACTTCTCCCATCCAGGTACTAACTAGGCCCAACCCAGTTTAGCTTCCAAGATTAGATGAGATTGGGCACGTTCAGGGTGGTATGGCCGTAGACAGGTATGTGACCTCTGAGGTAAGGTCATGAAAAGGGATACAACTTCCACCTTGCTTGCTGAAATACTCTCACTTGAAGCTGTGAGCCACCCTGTGGTTAATTTGACTGTTACCATGCTGTGAGGAAGCCCAAACTAACTCACATGGAGAGATCACATGAAGACCTCTGAGGCTACATGAAGAGAGAGGTGTCTGGCCTGTCTCCAGGTGCTCCAGCTCCATTCTCCTCACCCCATCCTGTTTCAGCTCCAGCTACTCTCTGACTACAACATCATGAGCGACCCTGAGCTGGAACCACCCAGTTGAGCCCTTCCCACATTCCTGACCTGCAGAAACCCTGAGAGGTAATAACATTGTTTGCTGATGTCTTAAGCCACTAAGGTCTGAGATGATTTGTACACAAAAATAGACAAATGAGCTTGGTGAAAGCAGAGTGGTATTGTGGAAAAAGCACTGATTTGGAAGTCAAGGGCCTGTGTTTTTGGCCTACCCCTGCCAATAACTTGCCATGTGGCCTTGGGCAGGACACTTCTCTCTGGGCCTCAATTGCACTATTTGTAGAAACAAGAGGTTAGGACTAGATAATTTAGAGAGCTCTTTCTAGTTGTAAAAATTCCTTTGTAGTGATTATTTCTCAGAGGAGTTTGAGCTTTATCAATGTACAGAAGATGCTGTGCTGAGACAGTTCTAGAGATAAGAACAGGTGGATGAAGATAAATCTGGGAAATCCTCCTTCCTCTTTCTCAGCTGAGTAGAACGTGAGGACCAAGGAGATTAACAACCCCCAAGGAGATGTCAACAGGAGGGGAGGGGTGAGATACCGGGTAAGTCAGAGACAGTCTACTGACTAGATTCAGAGCCAAAAGCTGCAAGAGTAGCAACAGGCCCCTCCCGTTTGAAGAAAGGGCTCTTCTTGTCCTTTCTCACCTCAGACCCATCTATCTCCTTCCACCCAAGAACCATCTACTTATGCAATCTCTCTGTTCTGTCTTTTCAGTGGGATATTTTATGCTTTCTCACTTCTGGAACAAACCTACAAGTCCCACCACTTTGTTCAAATGTAGCTGAGATGAGACTCTAGCTTGTGCCCATTGCTCAGATATCAGGGGCCTGAGAGCAGTCATCATAACACTCTCACTGCGATGGAGCCTCTGGGCTGCCATTCCTACAAGGGAGAGGTAGCCCCAGCTCTTGGCTTGGGATGGTCTCTTAGGAAAACAATGGGCAGGCTGGTGCCAGTGGGGATGAAGTAGATTTGCTTCTTAGCAACAAAGGGAGCATTGGAATGGAAAAGAAGCTGGGGGCTCCTCTGGGACTGGCTCAATTGGTTATTTCTCTCTGCTCCTAGATAACGTCAGGCAGCTCAGGGATCTGAATTCCCTTTGCCTGTAGCCTGTGGCTAACACCTTCCCAATGTGAAGGGAGGCTGAGTTTCTGGAGGAGTTGGCTTTTTCCACACCAACCCTGGCAAAGGCTCACAAGCTATTCAGAGAGTTGCAAAAACTGAGAGGCCGCAGCTGGGGAGGAGTAGGAAGGAGAGTGCTGGGAGAGAAGAGCAGCTTGCAACTGGCTGTGCTGTCTGGCAGGGCTGCATGCTGTCTTCCCTGGAGGGAGGTCAAGGGCACAGCTGAGGCCTATTTGCAGCCACCTCCTTCCTGCATCCCTGTGATAATAGCTCCTAACATTTATTGAGCCCTTAGTATGAGCCAGGCACTGTTCTCAGCCTTTTTCATAGATTATCTCATTTAATACTTCACAATAGCCCTATGAGGTAGGTCTATTATTATCCCTATTTTAGAGACTAAATAATAATAATTTTAAAGCCCCTTGAGGCACATAGAGGTTAAATAAACTAATAGGTGGCTGAGCCAGTATTATGAAGCCAGACAGTTTATCTCAAGAGGACAATACCTAACCACTAGACATCACTGCCTGTCACATGTAGCCAGGCTACATTGTCCCACCCTCTGGGGCTGCCTTCTGAAGCATCTCTCCAAGGCTTTCTTTCTTGGGGCCTATCTCATGCTTTGAATATTATAATAGCCGCCAATTTACTAAGTGCTTACTATACACAAGGGATTTGCTAAGCACTTTACATGGTTTACATGGTTTATTTAGTATAATATTCACAATGATCCTATGGGATAGGTATTGTCACTACTCCATTTTACAGGTGAGGAAACTGGGGCTCTGGAAAATTGAATAATTTGTTCAAGTTCAAACTAGTAAGTAGCAGAGCCAGGATTTAAATTGAAACCAAAGTCTATCTGATTCTGAAGCTCTAAGAGCTTATTTTGTTCATTCATTCAACCAACCAACCAACCATAATTTTATAAACTGTCTGCTATATGTGTCAGACACTGTGCTTGGCACAGGTAAATATAGACAGTGACAACATTTCTGACTCTATCTCTTCATATTAGGCTGCTCTCTAGAACTGCAGACTCATAAATCCAACTGCCTACTACTGACATTACTATGTGGATGTTTACTAGGTATCTCAAACTGACATGTTCAAAACAACTCGACATTTCCTTCAAATTCACTGCCTCAATGCCTTCCTCAGTTCTGTAAATGACATCCCCATCTGCCATGGCCCGAACGTTGGTGTCTGCCTCCCCAAATTCATATATTGAAACCTAATCCTCAATGCAATAGCATCAAGAGTTGGGGCCTTTAGGAGCTGATTGAGTCACAAGGGCAGAGCCTTCATCAATGGGATTAGCCCCTTTATAAAAGAGGCCTGAGGGAGCTTGTTTGTCCCTTCTGCCACGTGAAGACACTGTGAGAAGGTGCCATCTATGAAGCAGAGAGCGAGCCCTCATTAGACACTGAATCTGCTGCCATCTCGATCTTGGACTCAGACTCTAGAACTATAAGAAATAAATTTCTGTTGCTTATGAGCGACCCAGTTTAAGGTTTTTGTTGTAGCAGCCTGAATGGACTAAGACACCATCCATGAAGTTGGTCAAGCCACCACACAGAGGTCACCTTTGATTCTTCTCTTTCCGTCATCCCCTACATCTAATCTTTCAGCCAGTCTGGTTGACTTTATTTCCAAACATATCCTAACTCTTTTTACTTTTCTTCACCCTCTCTCTCCACACCAATCCATTCTCCCTAAGGAAGTCAGCATGATCTTAAAACATCGATTAGATCACTTCCTTCTTGTGTGTGAAATATTTCAGTGGATTCCCATATGCTCACGTCCTACAAAGCCCGGCCTGATCTGGCTCTTGTGTTTCCACCCCGATGTCCTGCTGCTTTCCCATCCCTTCCTGTGCGTCTCCCACCCCCTTCTGCCTTCTGTTCCTCTCACAGGCCAAGCTTGTGCCCACCTTTGAGCCTTTGCTCACATACTTTTCCCTCTGCCTGGAAAGTGTTCCCTATGGATGGCTCCTTCTTATGATCCAGATCTCAATCTAAATGTTACCTCCTCAGAGACGCCTTCCCTATCTAGGTGGCGTAAAGTAGCCACTGTCTTTTCTCTGCATGGCTCTTATGACTAAAGAATATTTTCTTTTTTATTTTCCTAACTGCCTGTCTCCCCCATCCACTAGAATAAAAGCTCCAGGAGAGCAAGGATATGACTTCCCTCATTCATCATTGAATTCTCAGTATCTAACATGGAACCTGGCACAAAGCAGGTGCTCAGTAAGTAAAAAGCTCACAGTTTAGTTGGAGAGGTTGGTGGATAGACCAAGGATGGTGGGCAGAGAGTGTTGTATGGTCCTTGGGAAAGGACAAAGGAACAACAGTCTGGAAGCAGCAGAAGGGTGTAAAGAACGTGCTGACCCCTCTCTGAGCTGCGGGCTTGGCAGGAAGAGGCGTGTGGCCTCCAGAGGGGCCTCTGATCATGTTTCAGCTTGGCCACTCACTAGTGAAGTCACTCAACTTTTCTGGGTTGTAGTTTCCTCATTTAAAAATGGGAATAATATACCATCACCTAACAGGGCAATTTCAGGGACTTTGCTCAATCCCTCCAATGGCTTCCCATCTCCCTCTGGGTAAAAGCCAAGGTCACTGCAATGGCCTCCTGCCACTTCCACTCTGCCCTCTTTATTTGCCAGTCTTCCTCTCACTCACCCCTCTCCAGCTCCACTGGCCTCCTCCTCATTTCTCAAACAGCTAAGCACATTCCGGCTGCACAGTCTGTGCCTAGCTATTCTCTCTGCCCAGAATGCTCTTCCTCCAAATATCTGCAAAGGATCAGTGCCTCACTTCCTTCAGATCTAGTCCCAAATGTCCACCTCCTCAGGGAGACCTCCCTGGTCAACTCATTGAACACTGCATCCATCTTTCCGGGCACTCCCTCTCTCCCTTCTCTGCTTTGTTTTTCTCCTAGCTTATCTTAGCTTGGCATGCTATGTCATTTACTCACTTATTTTGTATAGCATCTTTCTTCCCCACTAGAGTGTAAGCTTCATGATAGCTGGGAGTTTATCTGTCTTATTCACTGCTCTACCAACACCTCCTAGAACAGTGCCTGGCATATAATAGGCACTCAGTAAATATTTGTTGAATGAATGAATGAATGCCTAGCATATAAAAAGTGTTTGGCAGATGGGAGTTATTATTACTGATAACTATCCCTTTATGGCCCCCCTTACTGAGCCTAGAGCTTAGCACAGAGCCCTACACTTAGCAGATACTCAGTTGACATGAGCTGAAAGAGAACCCCTACTTGAGGTGCAAAGTACTACCTTCCACAAGAGAAACCCATACAACACAGGCTTTAAGAGTGCAGTGGAGGGAAGGCAGGACCTTGGGTTGTTTTTAAAAACCAAATCCACACCCCTGCCCCCAGAGGAAGAGACCCTCAGTGAGGAGGCTTGAAACAAAGGGTGCTACTGTCTGAATGATTGAATTCCCCCCAAATTCATATGTTGAAATCCTAACCCCCAATGTCATGTTATTAGGAGGTGGGGCTTTTGGGAGGTGATTAGATCATGGGGTGGAGCCCTAATGAATAGGATTTGTGCCCTTATAAAAACAGGCTGGGCTGGCCGGGCGCGGTGGCTCACGCCTGTAATCCTAGCACTCTGGGAGGCCGAGGCGGGTGGATTGCTCAAGGTCAGGAGTTTGAAACCAGCCTGAGCAAGAGCGAGACCCCGTCTCTACTAATAATAGAAAGAAATTAATTGG